>JADGMU010001256.1:0-10000 GCA_016920895.1 Vaccinium myrtillus | reverse complement strand
CAGATTGTTTGGAGATTGACTTTGAGAGTGGAAGGGCTTTATTTCATTACCAACGAAATGGTACAAGTGAGGCCCTATTTATAGAGCTAGTTGACCGACATACTTGGACTCTAGAAACTTCACAATTTCTGCCGACCTACAACTTCTTCCGGAAGTCTCTGGCATTTGCAACATGCCATCATTACAATTTCACATTCTTCTAGATTTATTTATATTAGACATTTTACTACAAAACACTACATAATTCTACATAATTCTAGATAATAAAAAAGATTACAAATTACTTTTTTCAACAGTTTCAGGTGTTTATTGTTTTTGCTCCTGTTTTGCTTCTTAAGGGTTTCTGCTTTCGGTTTAGGTGTTTTTGATTGTTTGGTTATCTTCTTGTCAGCCTTCCAATCTTCTGGGTCTCAAGAGGCTTTTTTGGCTTTCTCTTGCCCCGTTTAGTCTTGTATCTTTCGATATTTGATTAATAAATTTCTTTTTTGCCGTGCAAAAAAAAAAAAAAAAACAGTTTTCCTATGTTTTTCTTGGTTTCATACCTGTCTTACATCGTGGTCGACCTGTTCTGCAACGCCTAGGATACGGATGTTCTTTCCCACCGAGCACAGGGCGTTTAAGCGTAGGATTACTATCAGGGTCACCGAGGTCATTATACACATCATAATCGTAAATCCTATCCGATTTCTTTCTCTCTCCATACCCATAGCCCCGGATTTCTTCTAGCTCTTTCTCTCTCAAGTTCCTCAACCCATGTGGTGTCTGAGATGGCAAGTATGACTACTGAACAAAACACAAAACATATAAAGACAATTTCATATTTTGAATTACAAATAAAAGAAAGAATTTATTAGTCTGTTATGAACTAATGGAAAAAAGTATGATGGCATAACGACGACTGGAAAAGCATCCAAAACTAGGTTGACATTCGATCAATCCCCTCGACAATGTTATCCCACTTTTCACCTTACAGTGTAGGAAAGAAGTTGGCCGTGAACCAATCTAAAGAGTACATAACCATAAACTGAAATAAAAATCTCACAAATACCTGAACATAAACAATTACAAGAGAAACTGCCCCTAATAATACCAATGGTTTTCAGGTGTCCATGGTCTTCACCTCTGCATAAGTCCTGCACTAATCATTTGTTTCCAACCTATTCTGCTAAAACAGACTTGCATAATGCAAAGTGAATTTCATAGGTCGGAAAGGTTTTTATGAAATGTTTTTACTTTCAGAGAAAATATTATATATATATATATTTTGTACAAGGATAACGTAATAGTAATATTTCGAAAATTGTAGGACGAAGCTGTGCTTTCAATGTAACTGAGAGAAATAGGGCTTCCGCCCAGAGAGTAACAACAACAAAGAATAACAGAACGCATCAAGTCCCCATTCCCCAATCATTGGGTGTGTGGGCGGGAAGTAGCCCCCTAAACCTCTAAGAACCGATGAGCTTTTCTTAATAATAGTACTACAATAGGTGTCACGAAACACAAACACAGAAACCACCAAACATGATCACATAGAGAAACACAAAAATTTACGTAGTTCCCCAAATCTGGGTACATCCACGGGGGCAGCGGATTTACTATAATTGTGGAGGATTACAACATCACACTCACACTCAATACAACCTTACCAGAGTCTCTAGTGTATCTCTCTCCTTTTTATGCAAAATAATTATATAATAGCCAGAGGTCTGTCTTTATAGCAAAGGAGGAGTGATGCTCCACACCCCCCCTGACACCCTTGTCCCCCGGCCCCACCCCACTCGGTTTTTTTTCTTTTTTTTTTCTTTTTCTTCTTTTTTTTCTTTTTTGGTTTATTCAATTTTATTTATTTAATTACTCATTTAATTAGGTTTATTCAAAGTACATTTGCAAGTAAATTATTTTCTTAAATTTCCATTTAAATTTCACTTTATATTTAGAAACTTTATATTATTTTAATTAGTTAATTAAGTTGTCTTAACAATGAATAATAAATAAAAAAACTTCTAAAAGTGAATAATAATATTACAATCATACAATCACGTTTTAAAGTGAATAAATATTACAATTACGTTGACAAGTGGTCAGCCCTAATCAATATTGACTACAAATTGTGGTTGTCCCGGCACGACACCCAGTACCTCGAACCACGAATCAAGACGTGTGTCATAACTTAAAGCCCATCCTTTAGCTTCAATCGATGCATTATTCCACCACCACATTGGGATGGGTGGTACAGGGTGATTGGGGCGCAAAAAAAGTTGTACAAAGTGACACATTGGGGGGGCCAGGATCAAAGTAATCAAGTAAAACAGAAATAAAGTAATTAAAAAATGAAGTAAATAAACAATATTTAATAAATAAAAGATAAAAAAAAGAAGATATTAGAGCATATTATAAAAATATATATAAAAAACGAGAAGATTTATTAGATATTAGAAAAACAAGATAATAAATAATTAAAAAAGAGAAATAACATATTAGAGATTTCTAAAAAGATAGAAGAGAAAAAATATATTAATAAAAGATATAAATAAATATTTAAATAAAATAAATGAATTACATAAAAAAACTATATAAAACAAAATAAATGAATTAAATAATTAAAAGAATTAATATAAAGAAATTAGTTAACCAAATAAAAGAAATAAATAAATTAATTAATATTAATAATAGAAAAAATATATTAATAAAAGATATAAATAAATATTTAAATAAAAGAAATGAACTAAATAAAAGAAATAAATAATAAAAGAAATAAATTAATTAATTAATATAGGAAGAGAGAGGGGGGTAAAAGGGTAAATATGGGTGGGGCCGGGGGGGCGCGTGTCAGGGGGGTGGGGGGGGGGTACGCAGAGCAATTTGCCAAAGGAGGAGCTAGATCTTTTCCTATACAAAATAATTATATAATTGCCAGAGGTCTGTCTTTATAGCAAAGGAGGAGCTAGATCTTTTCCAACGCTGCATTCAAGCCAACGCCAGACAATGGTCCACAACCCCTCATATGGCCCAGGGCCAATCAAACAACAGTATTTACCTCCAGATGTTATATGATTTTATACAATCCTTATAATTTTAAAATTGACGAAAATGAGATTTTTCCAAAAATATGGACTCAATTGGATTACAAACTGTACCTACCTTACAGCCTCAAATATGGTTGTATTGAAGAGTTTCCTACTTATATATGGTGCGGATATAAATGTTGCTCACCTTATTGGTGAAGAAGACTCTCTTCTCTTGATCAGCAGACTTGGGAGCAACCCAGGAGTTACAATTCAAATTGACAACCCCATTGAGCAATCCCTCCAATGCAATGGTTTTGAGATATTTCTCATTGTGGTGTGCATTCTCAACCAAGACTGCTCCAATCTCGCCAAAACCTTCTCCCAGCTCTAGATCACATTCATACTTCACTTCATGCTCATCTAGGCTCGTTATCTGGGCATTCCCCTTTATTGTCTCCTTTTCTAAACCTGTCTCTGCCATAGGCTCAATGAACATGAATGTATTATTAAATGGAAAAACCAAGTTCACTTCTCAAGTGTGTATTTTTATGTGGTTTTTCCATTTTATCGTTTTAGTTAGGATTCATTTCTCTATCTTTTAATTGATCTTTGAGACTTAACTTTTTACATTTCGACGTACTGACTTACATTTAACGGTGACATGAATTTAAATCAGCGAAAATTCAGATATTAATTCATGGAAAATGCTTCAGTATCAGCCCACTTGTCTGGGATACCATATGCTCCAAGGGTTGGGATGATGCCACAAAGGCAAAAATGACCCGGTCAACCGGTCATCTCGAAAAGTAATCAGGGCATTAAAATATTATAAAACCCCTAAGGCTATAACAAAACTCCTAAATGCCACAACCAATTATACCAAAGTGTTGTACCAAAAATTTGAATGGCATAACTAAAGCCCCTAAATAGCATAACCTCTAAATGGCATAACATGCAAAACAAAATCCTTAAAGGGCATAACCATGGAGGCATAACCTGAGAAGGGCATAACAAAAACCCCAAGAAGGCATAACCTAAACCCCAACAAGGCATAACTTTGTTTGGAAAACTCCAAAATAGCATAACCAATACAGCAAATGAGCATAACCAAACCCTTAAATGACATAACAATGGAGGCATAACATGAGAGGGCATAACAAAACCCCCCAAGAAGGCCTATCCTTTAACCCCAACAAGGCATAACCAAAACCACAAAATAGCATATCATTGTTTACAAAATAGCAGAACCTAATCCGAAATGAGCATAACCATAGGTGTGACGTAGGTGGGAAGGACCTAATCGATTGGAATTTAATTTTTTTTAATAAGTTAAGCATGGTTAACATTAATGAGATTAAAAGGGGGTGTCTAATTTTTTTTTTCTTTCTAACAATCAAATTTGAAATATTTGCAGATTTCACGAAGATGAAATTATTTTAACAATCGATGACATTAATATTGTTACTTTTGTTGATCAAAATCAATCCTCTAAAGTTATATCTCAAACGGGTTTAAAAAACTCCTTGATTGGGGTATCAATTTTTTAGTTAGATAAATATATGAGAGTTATTGTCCGATTAAATGTCAGTTGAAAAATGATGAACTTAATTTTTGGTACGAACGATGTACTCTATAATATGTCTAATTAAGATAGACGGTTATGATTGCTAAAAAAGAACGCCGGTGGGGCTGTAATGGTTTAGAATAAGACTTTAATGCCTCGGGATGCATTAAGCGTGATCCGATCTCATGGTTATCAATATCTGATGATCATAGAAATTGGTCTCATATAAAGGAATGATCTAAATGACTACTTATGATAACTAAAAAAATGCGGCCAAATCGTCAATGTTTAATTAGCAAGCTCATGATCACTTACATATTCGTTTTTTTTTATTCGACGCCAAATGTATATGTTATATTATCTATTGTTGTTTTGCATACAAAATAAATTTTAAATGTTCTATATAGTACTTCCTTTTTTTATCTCTCTTTCTTTAACGGCTTCTGACGAATTTCTCCCATCTTTTCTAGTCTCTCTATAATACATATGTTTAGGTCCATTTTTTGTTTTGTATCAGGTGGGGCTTGCTAGACGGGATTATCTATTAACTTACCTTTACAGGAATTTTTTTTTTATAGCACTGTGATATATATATATATATATATATATATATATATATATATATAAAGAGAGAGAGAGAGAGAGAGAGAGAGAGAGGAATTATCTAGTCTGGGATTCCTAAGTCCGGGACTCTTAGTTCCAGATCAAATTTTCATGATCTGAACCGTCCAATGTGTTTAAAACG
Organism: Vaccinium myrtillus; assembly: GCA_016920895.1. Lineage (NCBI taxonomy): Eukaryota > Viridiplantae > Streptophyta > Magnoliopsida > Ericales > Ericaceae > Vaccinium > Vaccinium myrtillus. Next base: position 4,683 of record JADGMU010001256.1, on the reverse strand, counting down.
TGTTTCCAAAGGTCCCCACGAGGAATCATCCCCAAAAAAATACTTGGAAGGGCTTGATCTATGCAGTTTTTCACAAAATTGTATATGTACAGTTTTTGTGAAAAACTGCTCAGATCAAGCCCGACCCGGTATTTTTTTTTTGACGATTTCTCGTGTGGACCCTTAAAACAATATTTAAACACATTGGACGGTTTGGATCATGCAAAAAACATGTTTTAAAATCTTCAAAATATCAAAAAACCTCCAATTTGGATAATTGGCATATATATATATATAGATGCTTTGGCATAAACAAATGTGCAGTAAAAGAAACTTACTGGGATCAATCTCTGTACTAACAAGCTCCAACAAAATGGATGAACCACGAAGATCCTCGACCTCACCAACTGTTACTTTAACTGTAACAACTGCCTTAACCCAATTGGACTTCCCATCAGAAGAAGCTAATGCTTTAATGGTGTGCGGAAAAGAGCGGATTCTTTTTTTAAAAAACAGCAGAGAAAGAAAATTTATTACTCTAAGGAAAAGATCACGACGATTGAAAGGATCCGAGATGTGATGGCAGATATTAATCTCAGGAAAAGAGAGAATTCTAGTGCGGAGTTTGTTTTTTTTTTGACGCGACACTATTTTCAACGTGGAGAGAGAGAAAGTGCCGCTGGAGCCGGGCATGAATGGTTTGTGAAAAGGGATTAGGGTATGGGTGATGTGAGAGTGGTGGACATGACTCTTCATCATTTCTTTTTCCCTTCTTTGTTTTTGGATAGTGAGGGAGAGGGAGATTTTCAGTTTGAGAGAGAGATGGATTTGGTTGAGAACAAAGGTATGATTCTATTGAAGTCTGGTGTAGTGAGAGAGAGGGGGAGGGAGGGAGAGAGAGAGAGAGGGGGAGGGAGGGAGAGAGAGAGAGGGGGAGGGAGGGACTAGGGAGGGAGGGAGGAGGGTGGCGGGGAGAACACTTGCCATTGACTTAATGCTGCAGTGCACCCTCCGTATTTGAATATTTGCATTATATACCCTTTGACCATACGAAAAAAATACTCCTAACATTTGGATATAAGTTCTAATGATAATCTTGAATTCGTAACAGAATTACGTACAAAAGTCCATAATTTCTACAAATAAATTTATAACATTAACCTAGAATTCAGAATATCTCTATATTATCAAATTTTGACCTTGTTTTCTGAATTTTGGTGCTAGTATATGAATTTTCCTACATATGCTAGGAATTTCTAGGCACACTTATATAAATTGGTTAAGAACAAAGGTATGATTATATAGAGGTCTGGTGCGAAGAGAAAGAGGTCGGGAATATTTGCGTTTGTCTTAATGCTGCAATACACACTCCGTACTTGAATTTTTGCATTATATACCCTTTGACTATATGAAAATAAATAAAATTTGGATATAAATTCTAACGATAATCTTGAATTCCTATTTGAAGTACACACAAATGGTCATAATTTTTACAAATAAATTTATGACATTAACCTAGAATTCAGAATCTCTCTATATTTCAATTTTTGACCTCATCTTCTAAATTTCGTTGTAGGTATATGAATTTTCCTACATATGCGAGGAATTTCTAGGCACACTTGTATAGACAGGGGTGTAGATTCTTGTACTTTTCTTTAATTAGAATGGTAAAAGTTTCATTGACAGAAAATAAATGTTACGGCCCAAGTTTTATTCTTCTAATAATCATTTATTTTCCATTTGTAGGTTTTGGACTTATATCTAGTTGTAGTTCTTAGTTAATTATTTTGTGCATGTTACAAGACTAAATGGTATGATTGTAATTTTTGAAATAGCGGAATAATTTTAGTAAACTTGAGGTATTGCTTAATTTATTTTGTATATATTAGGTTAAATTGCAGTATGAAATAATTATTTTCTCGGTCTTATCTAGATAAATTGTAATTACCTAACTAAGCTATTTTTGGGGTAACATGGTGAGGTCAGTTTTACGGTTTTATAGGGATAGGGTTGCAACAAACGATAGTGTGGAGAAGCTAGGCTTATTATGTGAGAGAAATATTGGGAGGTTTTGAGAGAGAACGGCAGCAGTGGTTGGGTTCTATGAGGTTGGTCTCTTTGGGTTTCACGATCAGAGGTAATATTCTTCTTCATCTATTTCTTTTTCCTGTGACAAATATTGTTCTACGGATTGGACAACCCCTGCGATGGGAACTAGTTTAATAGTAGCATTTACTTTGTGGAGAGAGAGTGAGAACATGAAATAGAAGAGGAGGAGATACAGAACGAGAAGGCGAATAGAGTATACGTTGTGTGTGTCGTCACTTTGTGTGCGAGAAGGCGGAAGAGATTTGTGGGATTATGCATAGTGAAGTGGTGAAATTATGAGGGTTACGTGGAGTTGCAGCATAAGTTCTCTTTTGAAAAACTAAGTTTATTTTATTATTTGTTTTCGGAGGATTGGAGAGTGGTGCTTTGAGATAATAGTATTATGTGTGGCATGTATTTTGGGTGTCTTGGAAAGGAACAAATGGTTGCATAGGAAACAGATGTTGGAGTTAGATAATAAGTTGGATTTTTGTGGTTCAATTTGATGGGTATTGATGGGCTAGTAATTGGGATTAGGCTAGGTTCTTGGTTCTAAAAGTATTTGGCTTTCTTAATTTTTAAAGTTTATATTGGAACGAGATAGTCATATTGAATGTTGTGTTTTTGTACAGGATAGTCTTTTGTTGCGTGTTCGAATTGCACTACCTTTCGATCCAGGTGAGTGGTTAAGTATGTTACGTATTTTCGAAACTTCTCCGTGTCCCTTAAATTATTCTTTGAAAATTTTGTAATTGTTAATTGGAAAAGCGAATTATTTATATTTGGTTGTTTAAATTGGCACGCGATAAAATGTATTCTTTTTTGTGAGAACTTCATGGATATTATTGAGAACTTTTATTATTGGAAGTCCAAGGAAATTATTCCTTTGTATAGGTGACCCTGACCATTAGGGAAGAAACCCGGGTTAGGCCGGTGACCCTTTTGCTCAACGGCTGTCTTTTCGCCGGATCGACTCAGGGAAGAGTACCACGGGCTGCCAACACCTGGTGGCTCTAAGTTCGATATTGGATCCAATTTTGAGATTATTATTTTGTTGGCCATGGTACTATTTGGTTGTGGTTCCCCATTAATGTTGGATATCATCTGGTGACCACCATTAAGATTTATTATTGTTTTATGGTACATCGCGTATGCCAAATTATATTTATATGGTAATCTATTTTTATCCCTATTCTAGAACTTATTTAATATACATGTTTTGCCATTCACTGAGCTTGTCAGCTGACGGATTTATTCCAACATCATTTTCAGGCAAATAAAGTCAATAGGTGAGGACTCTTGGCGGCTTGGGGATTTATTGTATCAACCTCCATAGGATGTTGCATTCTAGTTTTGCTATTTTATTATCGCTTCCGCATTTTGCTAAACCTTTTTGATAGTAATCGAAAAACCCTGTTTCTATTGGTGATATATTCTTATCATTATGGTTATGGGATGGTTGTGCTCCATGGATATGATTTGGGACCTGTTGAACTTTGGATGGTTTGATAATAAAAAGAAAACAAAAGGATAATTTGATGTCCGATGAATTTATTTTATTTTAGGCTGCGTGCTTCACGAGTTGAGGCCTCGTGGTTCACGGCCGGTCACTTCTCATTTTGGGGTGTGACAATAAAGGTACATAGCGTAATTATCTAGAAATAGTTGCATTCTTGGTCTTCACCACAAAGGAATTTGTGTAAAGGTTTTGAGAGGAATCAATGTTTAGGGAGATTGGCCGATTGCAATAAATCAACTTGCTATAAATTGTAAATATGAAAAAAAAATTCCTTGACTTATGCAATTTGGTAAACATAAACTAGAAGATATCCGGCTTCTTCTCGCGTTTTTTTTTATTTATAATTAAATCAATTCGAAACTTGCAATATTAATTAAATAGTCTTTAAATTGTAATTTTTCAAAATATAATTCTTTGATCACTTGATGTAAAAAATATTTAAGTTGACAAAAACCTGAATATCTTACAGCTAGTGGCATTTAAGTAATAAGCCGGCCCACCACAACAGGCTGGTATAAACTTTTTTAAGGCATTTCACAATCAACGAGGATAAGCAAATTCCTTTTGTCGGTAGAAAGAATTTCATAACGGAAGGGAAAACAGCATCATTGCAAATTAAATGGAAGAAACCACATGAACATAGGAAAACAATCGAACATCTCCTGTTATGAAATGGTTCTGTTCAGCTCATTGTATTCAAATCCATTTTAATGGTCAAAATCGTTCATTTTTTTTTTATATATATAGATCATTGGGAAATTAAACATTCCGAAAAAATTATGTTCACCGGATATCAGTTAGTATGTTTTCATAGATAATTTATGTGCAAAAAAGAGTTCCCATTCGGCGTTTCAATTTATTTGTTTAACACAAATGTGTTCCGAAAACATATCAATTGATTTTTGAAGAGGTCTCGAGTGGGCAATGTTGGTAAAATTGTAAAATATGAATTCCATTAGTATGTTATGGATGTATGGAAAAGGAGGGAGGGAGGGAGGGAGAGAGAGAGAAACAGAGAGTCGCAAAGGCATTTTGCGTCTCAGATTGGAGTTGTATAGGTAATGGTTGCGTTACAAAATTTGTAATAGGGTGCTTTG
>JADGMU010001255.1:0-21516 GCA_016920895.1 Vaccinium myrtillus | reverse complement strand
TATTGTAATTGTTGGATTGTATGTGCTATACTATTGTTATGTTGCTTTGATTGTCTTGTGCAGAGAAAATTCGGGAGGCCCTTGATTCATAGGGTGGATATCAAAATCACGAAGCTTGCGGCAAGGGAAGAGGGCAAAGAATGCCACACAAGAATGGGGTCAAAGACACTCTGCAAAGATATCTGCTGCAGTTGCATTTAGGACCATGCTTCTTCTGAGTTACAAGGGTCCATCTCATACACATGGAAGAGGTTCATCAGGTTCCATCAAATGTGGCACTCAGCAAATGACAGGTTCCATCATATACTGTTTTTGTGTTCTTAAGCTTTTCTCATGTGGATTGCAAGGGCTGTTGCAATCTGCTGTTATATATTCAGTGCAAGGGCTGTTGTACTGAATACTCTCACTGCTTGTTTTATATGCTTTTCGCGTACCATGCATCTTTGATATCATGTGGATTGCAAGGGCTGTTGCAATCTGCTTCTGCTGTTAGTAAGTTATGTTCAATGTATTGTTGTTTTACTGCTGTTGGAAGTTCTGCCTCTTTCTCTTCCTCTTACTTTTCTCTTTTCTCTTTTTTCAGCTGCTGCGGGTGTATACGCAGTGGCTGGCACCTTGAGGGTGCTCCAATTACGAACGGGTCATGGCAAAATTTTCGTAGCTGCCTAGCCTTGGGGGGATGTCCCTTGGCATGTATGATCCCCTTGGGGAGGGGGCGTCCTCCCATTTCATTTCATTCCCTATCGGCAGAGCTGCTGTTTCTCTTGTTGGGGATGTGCTAGATAGGGCCACCTTCACATGGGATATCACTTTATATATTCAAATGATTTACATCACTGCCATGATCTCGGGAATCCAGATTTCACCATAGTTTTGAAGGGATCTCAGAATTGTCATTGCCTGTTCGTTAGTGAATTGCTAGTGATTTGCTTGTGCCACATTTTGAAACAAGGTGCTGTACAAATTCTGCTAGAATTGGAGTGACCTTAATAGTGGTGAATTGGGCCTAGCCTAGGGGGGCTGTCCCTTGGCAAGTATGATCCCCTTTGGGAGGGGGCTTCTTCCCGCACCTAGCCTTGGGGGGTTGTCCCTTGGCTTCCATTCCATTCCCTAGGGTAGGGGGTTGTCCTCCCATTCTGTTTGTTGGTTTGGTTCTAGTTACTTGTAGTAGTATGTTACTTATTGCTAGTGCACTCTCATTTCCATACCATTGTCTAGATGGCTGCCACGATCAAGCTCAACTCTTCATCAGATTGTGATCTCATAGTATTTACACTATTTTGTCGAATGTTTTTTTGATCATCTTCTTTTAGAAGGTTAGGAAACATTTGGTTATTTACTCGTAGCTTCTTGTAGCCTTTTGGCGTAAGGTTTTCAGTTTTTTTTTTGTACTTTCTTTCCTCCTGGGGTATGCCCCTTGTAGGCTGTATATTCGGTTAGCCCTCTTTTTATTTCAAGCTTATTTATCCAAAAAAAAAAAAAAAAATGTAGAGCAGGTAACATAACTCAGCAGCAGGTAACATAACACAATGAAGCTGGTTAATTCAGTAGAGCAGTAGCAACATACTGCAAAATATGAAGCATCCAATGAAGCACACGACTAATAGAAGGGCCTAACTAAGCATCTACAAGCTTAGAGAAGCACACGACTATCAGAGGGCTAAATTGGACATTGAATCAGTAGCAGTAACATGGTGGTACAATGGCAGCACACAATAAGTAAAGGCTTGCGCTCCTAATTGTTTGTGGCTCACCTCCAACTCCCTAGGAACCTCACAACTTCATACTCTCTCTATGGATCCAATCTTCCTCAACTCACCCTCACAATATTCCCCCACTACATATTACCTCCACTCATGAAGGAATTCTGAGGATCAATCACACATCTCACATGGGTGACACACATTATGGTAGATTCACACAACTCAAAAACGATATAGATATAGAAATCCAAGGAATGCCTCCTTTGTAGGAGACAGTACAACAAAATAACAGATTCCAAGGAATGCCTCCTTCCATGGAGGCTTATAAACCCCACATCAAAACCATAATTGGAAATGGACTATCCGCTTCTCTTTGGTTTGATAATTGGCATCCTCTTGGCCCACTTGCTGAGAGATTTGGGACTAGAGTTGTCTATGACTCTGGGCTCCCCAGTGATTCAAAAGTCTCAACAATCGTCAGAAACTTTCAATGGGCCCTTCCCATAACACAAACCTTGGAACTCAATGAAATCAGAGCCAACTTGTCCTCTCTTGCTGAACCTAATGGGGCAAATGATTCGCATAAGTGGATGCTCACTTCTAATGGCCAGTTCAGTATTGCTTCACTTTGGAATCATTTGAGGACACAATTCCCCAAAGTTCTATGGCACCACTGTCTGTGGTTCTCTGGACACATTCCCAAATGTAGTCTTATTGTTTGGGTGGCTATACAGAATAGGTTATACACTGAGGATAGGATGGTCACCTTTGGTACCAAAGCTCACTCTTGCTGCAGTTTCTGTCAGGGTCATGAGAGCCATGACCACTTATTCTTTAATTGTCCTTATACCTCACAAGTCTGGTCCCAAATTACTGGGCTGTTAAATGAGGCATGGCCCTCCAAATCATGGTCCAGCTGGGTATCTTTTATCTCCTCCATCAAAGGAAAGTCACTTAAAACTCTTATGATTAAACTTGCTTTTACCACTTCCATATATCATTTGTGGATTGAAAGAAATCTTAGGAAATTTCAAAATGCATTCTGTTCTGAGCAAGTTGTAGTCCACAAAATCTACTCTATGATGAGACATAGGCTGATGTCCCTTAAGGATCTTCCTCAAGGTCGTCAAGCCCAGTGGATCATTAGAAAATGGAGTCTTAATTCATGAACTTTATGTGTTGTACTAATACTTCAACATTGCAGTGTTCCTTCAGACCCAAGCCCAAGCTGTATGGGAGCCTCAACTCCAAACAAATTAGGCACCTTTGCAGAGTCCACAAGTCAGTTGACAACAAAGCAGCAGTACCTTGGGTTGCCAGCAGTAAGGGGACAACACTGGCCTTGCTTGAGATATGTATGCTCAACCCAGGTTTGAGGAAGTACATTGGTCTACTGATTATTCATTGCATATTCATTGCATGGTGATGTTTGTGGATTGCAAGGGCTGTTGCAATCTACTGATTCTAGTGTAATCTGTTATTTGTGATAGTTTATATGAATTGTGAACCTATTACTGTTGCAAGGGTTGTTGCAATCAGTTATTTCTATTGTAGTAGCATGGTAGTATGTATGTGTTGTAGCAATTTACTTGCTATAGTCCTGGTGTGTCACATTAATTCCCAGGGGTGCAAATTCTGTTAGCATTGAAATAAACCTCAGGTGAGAGAGGTGCTTCCACAACAGTCTTCTTGTATGCTTTCTGCTGCACTGCTGCTGCTGCTTGTTCCAGGACCAAATTCATGCTTACATTGAGCTCAAAGGCTGTAATTCTTGCTTGGATGTTACTGCTGCTGCTGCTGTTTGTAATTGTTGTTTCTGGGCACTCTCACACACAGAGTGCAATATTGCTTCTTCTGCCCTTGGGCAGGTGGCCACTACTGCCCTATTGCTGCTATCTTGCTATTATCTGTTGCAACTGGTCTGATGCTAGTGTCTGCTGAGTACTGCTGATTCTACCTCTATCTCTTCCTCTTTCTTTTCTTTTTCAGCTACTGCTGTTGTATGCAGTGGCTGGCACCTTGAGGGTGCTCCAATTACGAACGGGTCATGGCGATTTTTTAAAAAATCCTTAGTTTCAAGGTTTTGTCAGGTGCTCATCCATGCACCTCATATTTGACTTCTCCATGGGGGGTTGTCCCCATAATCATTTGTCCTAGCCTTGGGGGGATGTCCCTTGGCATCTTTGATCCCCTTGGGGAGGGGGCGTCCTCCCAATTTGAGCTGATTTGAGAAACCATGACTGCTTTGAGCATATGAGCTGCCATATCTGCATTGAAGTCCAACTACCAGTGATGTATCCCAACTCCAGTGGTTCTTTTTCTTACTTTCTTTTGTAACTCCTTATGTGGAGTGGATCCATGTTGTACTTAGTCTAAGTTCCCATTTTGTGTGTTTCCCCTTCATCTTGTAGATGAGTGGGAAACACATTACTCCCCCCTATGTTGCCATTTGGCCTCCCCTCTTTTATTTCTTCTTTTTCTTTTCTTTCTTTTTGTTTTGTCCTCCTGGGGTATGCCCCTTGTAGGCTGTATATTCGGTTAGCCTCGTTTTATTTCACGCTTATTTACCCAAAAAAAAAAAAGCACCTGCAACACCAGGAACCCAATTGGGCATGTTAGTGTCTAAATTGATTCCAGTTCATCCCAAATAGGATCAACAATCAGTTATCTCCAGGATGACGTCATCATCCTCTCCCCCAGGCGATTCGCGATTTCCAGGCGATTGAGCCCTAGGTCAGCGATCTCTTCCGTCTCCAGCCATGGCCGACAGCTCCACTACCCTCTTGGGTGGTTTTCAACAATCCAGCGAGTTCCCACCCAAACTCCGCTCTGACGATTCAAGCGACTTACATCTCCGTGAAACCCTAAGCAGAGCTCGCCCGATTTCAGTCATGGCCGTCGGCGCCTCTACCCCCTTGGGTGATCTGGGTAAACAAACAGCAAATTCACTCGAGTTGCACAAGAGGAATCTTCAACATACTCTTCGGAATGTCCAAACTCCACAGGCGGGGGTCCATATGGAAGATTTGTCCACGCCTCAAGCATACTCAGATCTGGGTTCGGATATTCGTGATACTCCTCTCGGAGAAGTAGCTACACCGAAGCCAGGATTCACTCAATTTCCTCAGGTACAAACTCTAACACCCACGACCCTAATCACACAAGCCCTTCAACTGGAATGTGAGAGCAGGGATTCTGAATCATCCCCGTCCCAAGAGCAACAAGTATCTGTGCCCACCCAACCAAAAATCGACCTGAATCCTAAGAAAGAGAAACCTAAAAACTGGGCTTCCATCTTCAAATCCCAAGGACCAGCTTTGAATGTGAAGTTGGAATACTTCCCCGAACTTCACAGGGGGAAGAATGCTGAGGTTGAAATTGACGAGGATCTCACGGAGGTTGATTCATGGGAAAATTACCTGGTGGGTTACTTCCTAGATGGTAAAATGCCCTTCCCTTTACTTCTAGCTACTGCAAGGAATGTTTGGAAGGATCGTCTTGTTTCTTTGAAGATGGATGCTTCCGGTTTCATTGTATTTCAGTTTCGCGATGAGCAGGCAAAACAATCAGTTCTTGATGAAGGGCCATGGTTTTTCTCTCGCAAGTACCTTGTGCTTAAGAATTGGCACAGGATGATGAAGCCAATTAAGGAACACCCCTCTAAGATTCCTATTTGGGTTAAAATCTTAGATCTACCTTGGGAACTTTGGAACAGGGAATGCTTCAGTCGCATAACTAGCACCATTGGACGGCCTATTCATGTGGACCAAGCTACGGCCAAGCAAACAAAAACCTCGCATGCCAGGGTTTGTGTGGAAATTGATGCAGCGTTAGACCTTCCAGATGATGTTACGGTTACTGTTGGGGGTGAGCGAGTGGTTCTACCCATTCAGTACCAGGTTTTACGTCCCAGGTGCACTAAATGCAAGGTATTTGGGCATTCTTGTCGTATTATTTCCCCTCCTGCAGCCCAGGCAGATTCTCTCGTAGATGTCGGGAAGAAGGAATCAATTTCTGAGCCTGTTTCCCATCCCCATCATCCACTAAACTCCTCTAATCCACCATCAATCACTACTCAGATTACTCACAAACCTTCAGCTATACTCCCCCAATCAGTCTCAGTGACTCCTTATAGAGCCGCATTAACCTCAGTTAACAAAGGTGCAACCCCACCTATGGTTGTGGTGCCAAGTGTCCCTAAGAGCAGACCTATTGAGGTTTTCAATATTAAGAGTAAATCACAATCCAAAATAGTACCTTCTATGTTGCATGAGCTTCTCTCCAATTCCTTTCATGTGTTGGAGGAGGTCACCTCTCCTGATACAGAGAATCAAGAGGAAGTTGCCCAAATTCTGGATTTTGCCATTCCTCCAGATAAGGATCCTCCTTGTGAAGGCATCAATGATACCAAATTTGAAGAGGAAGCTGACTATGAAAGTCCCTCATCTCCAGTCATAAACCCCAATGAGTTCTTTCAAAGTGACTTTCCATCGCCTGAAAGATCAAAAAAGCAACTCAAGAAGGCCAAGAAAATTGCCAAGCAAAGGTATGCCTCAAAATCCAACCACTAAAGAGGAGATTCTCTTCTCTTGCTTCTACAATTGGCTATTCTGTGCTCATTGATGTAGTTATGGTTGTCTGATTTACATTGTTAAGCTCTCTTACTGATTGACATTTGCCTAGTTCATTCTTGGACTGCCAACTATTGGGCAGAGCTGCTGTTTTCCCAATTCAGGGCAATGATTTTCAATGTCTGCTGCTGCTGTTGTAGTTATTTGAGTTGTGCTGCATCCAGTAGTTAGTTTTGTTTTATTCTGTCCTTGGTATTGCCATTGTTGTAGTCTTTTGGAGGCTTATCTCTTGGTTTTTCTTGTATTTCCCCTAAGTATCCCTTATGTAGTCCTAGTGACCACCCCTTATTTCATGCAATTTTCTTTTCTTTTCTTTTTTCTTTGTCCTCCCTGGGGTATGCCCCTTGTAGGCTGTACATTCGCTTAGCCCCTTTTATTTTCAAGCTTATTTACCCAAAAAAAAAAAAATAAAAAATAGGATCAACAGCTCCAGCATCTTAATGAACCTGTTACAAAACTCTATCTAAGCAAAGTGTCAGCAATAATATCACGATGTATCACAAAGTATAATGCCATTACAATGAATCAATCCTATAATCCCCAGTGAGTCTGTAGCCACTGTGACTGAGGTCCTTTTGGAAGATTATCCAAGGACAAAAGTCTGCATTTGATCATTGAGAAGATCTTACTACCCACAACAGGTATGGGACAAGATGTGTTTTGAAATTTCCGAGCATTCCTTTCAAGCCATATCTGATAGATTGAAGTAGTGAAAGCAAGTTTGATTATTAGATTTTTAAGAGTTTTGCCTCTGATGGTTGACAATAGATTAATCCAATCATTCCAAGACTTGGAGAACCAGGAGACATTGATATGTGCAAGAGTCTGGGCCCAAACCTTGGAGGTAAATGGGCAATTGAAAAACAGGTGGTCATGACTCTCAGCCCCAGAACAGAAACTACAACATGAAATAGGAATGGTACCAAAGAGTACCAACCTATCTCCAGTATATAGTCTGTTATGAATGGCAATCCATGAGATCATGCAACACTTGGGGATATGTCCAGAGAACCAAATGAATTTGTGCCACTGCACTTTAGGAAAGTGGTTCCTAAGCAGGTTCCACATGGAGAATATGGTGAATTCACCATTGGCAGTAAGAGACCACTTATGTTGATCCTCCATTTCATCATTGGGTTTGGGAAATGAGGAGAGCCCATCCCTAAGTTCATTTAGTTCCCATGTTTGGGTTATGGGAAAAGCCCAATTGGAGTTCCTTATTATGTCAGCCACTTTGGCCTCCTTGGGTAGACCAGAGTCATAGATAACTCTAGGACCAAATTGGAGTGCAATGGGACCACTGGGATGCCAGTTATCATACCAAAGAGAGGTGGACCTACCATTGCCAATACAGACTTTGGTATGAGGGTGTACAAGAGGTCTAAGATCGAGTAACTTTCTCCAAACCCAGGAAGGAGAGTTGGGAATTTTCACTTCCCAGAAACCCTTTCCTTTGAGTAAGTATGATTTCACCCATTGACACCACATGGATTGCTCCCCACCAGAGATAAGGAACCAAATGTGCTTTGTTATGGCAGCTTTGTTCCATACAAGAATGGATTTGAAACCAAGGCCCCCCTCATCTCTGGGACAGCACAAATGCTCCCAGGATACTTTGGCCCCAGTCCTTTTAAGGTCAGGGCCAGACCAAAGAAAGGATCTAAAGATAGCCTCCACCTCGTTGATCACTTTCTTAGGGAGTATAAAGAGAGAAGACCAATAAGTTTGCATTGAGAAGAGGACATTCCTAATCAATTGGATCCTACCAGCATAAGTTAGGTCCCTATTGGTCCATGTTTTGGTCCTTGCAGTTATTTTGTCAATCATAACCTTGCAGTCAATGTGTTTTAATTTGGTGGACAGAAGAGGGACACCAAGGTATCTAACAGGAAGGGTCCCTTCATTGAACCTCAATAAGTGTAGTATCTCTAGTCTGGTAGAGTGTTGAACACCCGAAAAGAAAATATTGCTCTTTCCAGGGCTAGGAGACAAGCCAGATAAGGCTTCAAACTCAAAAAGGGAGTCTTGTATATGCTTAACTGGCTTAACATCACCTTTGCAAAATATCATGAGGTCATCAGCAAAACACAAATTAATAATCTGAGTTTTGCTGCACCTCCAATGGAATTTGAAATCTGGTTGAAGGGATTTCTCCTTGAGGATGCAGGTGAGGACCTCCATAACAATTACAAACAGATATGATGATAGTGGGTCACCTTGTCTGAGGCCCTTCTCACCCTTGATGAAACCAATGCGTTCACCATTGATGCTTAAGGAGTAATTAGCTATAGTGACACAAGCTTTAAGCCACATGATCATCTTGGGGTGGAAGTTCATAATGGTGAGAGTGTCCCAAAGAAACTCCCACCTAACATTATCATATGCTTTCATAATATCAACTTTCATAGCACATTTGGGAGTAGCGGATGACTTATGATATCCATGCATGATCTCCTGGGTAAGAAAGATATTATCGGCAATCCTACGACCTTTGACAAACCCAGATTGGACTGGATCAATAAGATCGGGGAGAGCCAATTGGATTCTTTTAGCCAATATCTTGGCAATGCACTTATAGATAGTATTGCAACAAGATATTGGCCTAAAGTCACCCACCTTTGAAGGATTTGGAATTTTAGGGACCAACGCGACAATGGTGGCATTAGGTTTGCTCAAGAGCTTACCAGACCTAAAGAAATTCCTGATAGCAGCTGTGACCTCATGTCCCACAATTGTCCAGGTTTTGTGGAAGAACCCAGCATTGTAGCCATCAGGTCCAGGGGCCTTGCGAGGATTGAGACTCATGAACATCTCTTTGATTTCCATGTTCGTAACATCCTGAACCATGGTCTTGCTTTGAGCTTCAGAGAGTCTCTTGGTGATGAGATGGTTGATTCTCTCATATCCAGAATAAGGAGTGCTATGAGGTTTCCCTAACAAATTAGCATAGAAGTTGACAAAGGTGTCCTTAATCACCATTATGTCCTGGGTAGTGGTGGAATCACCCAAAACAAGACTAGTGATTTTTCTTCTATTTCTATTGTTGCTAACTGACTTAAAAAAGAATGATGTGCACTGGTCACCCAACTTAAGCCATTGAATCCTGGACTTCTGTTTAGCCAAACTCTCCTCAGCTCTTGAGAGAGTGAGGAACTGCTTGTAGGCTAATTTTTCATTATGTTGGACAACAGGGCTAGTAGGATCAGCCCCAAGTTTTAACTGCAGAGACTCCAGATGAGCTCTTGATGTGGATACTCTATCAGAAATAGAGCTGAATTCCTTGTGATTTAGCTTTTTAAGCTCAAATTGGAGTCTTCTGAGCTTCTCAGAAACACAAAACATGGGATTTCCAAGAATAATTTGCCTCCAGACCTGTTGAACAGTGGAAAGGAAGGTGGGATGGTGTGCTAGAAAATCAAAGAACCTAAATGGCCGAGCGACTGACCTAGGAGGTGGGGTAAGAAGAACAATGGCAGGTGAATGATCAGAAATCCCAGGGGTAGGGAAGAAGGCTGAGGATGAAACGTGAGTCCTGAGCCACGTATCATTCACCAGAACCCTGTCAAGCTTGGAAGAAATATGATGAGGGGGGTCCTGTCTGTTGGACCAAGTAAAAAGGCAACCAGAGAATCTAAGATCAACCACCTCACAGTTATACAAGCAGTTATTCAGGTCATCCATATGAGGAGACCAAAGGCAACTTCCACCAGCTTTTTCCTTAGGATGCCTAATAGAATTAAAATCACCAAGGATGATCCAAGGCTCATTGCTCTTTAAATTTTGGAGATCATTCCAAAGTTCTGTTCTCTCACTCCAATCATTGGCACCATATACAAATGTAGCCAAGAATACATGGCCCTCCTGTAAGGAGTGGACTTCACAGTGCACAAGTTGATTAGTCTGAGACAGAACCTTCAAATTGACTAATTGAGGGTTCCAGCAAATAAGAATTCTCCCAATAGGAGAATGGACAGAGTTATGTACATATTGCCAGTGGGGGCAGATTTGATTCACAACTTTTTTAATATTGGGCTCTTTAATCTTATGTTCAATCAAACCAATCAGAGACAGATCATTATTTTTCAAAAAGAGCTTGGTAGCTTTTTGTTTAAGAGGGTCATTAGGCCTCTCAAGTTCCAAAAACCAAAATGCAAAAGTGAACTAGACATGGAGATTATTAGATTGAAAGACATGTAAACTACAAAATGGTAGGAGATAGAAAGTATTAGAGTACTGCCCCAAAATGATATGTAGAGGCTGAATCTGCACACTCAAGAAGTCTGCTGAAGAAGCTGTCGCTCCTTTCTCAGTCTTCTTTTCCTGGAGCTGTTTGACTCTGTGAACCCCTGCTCAACTGAAATGCTAAGGGGGTTCTCGTTGGCAGAAGGCTGTGCCTGATGAAGACCTCTAGTCCTGGAAGGTTCCACCTTTGATTTGGTTGATGGAATTCCTTTGCTAGCATGAGCTGTGTGATTTCCTTTAGCTTTCTCGTTAGAGCTAGATGGAAGTACCTCCTCTTTGACATCCACCAGAGAAGTAGTGGACTTAGTAGAGAGAAGGGCACTAGCTTTATCTTGGATGATAGGACAGATTACCTCCTCATCGAAAATAAGAAATTCTTCATCCATGGTTTCACTGAGAGTGTCATCAACTTGACTAGGAGGGTCCGGTGGTTTGATGCTGTTGGTAGAAACCTTTAACTGAGGAGTGTGAAGGTGCCCAATGGGCTGTGATTCATTGGTATTCTCTGGGAACTTTAAAGGGTTGGCCGCAGCTTCTGTTTTTTTTTTTTTTGGTAAATAAGCTTGAAAATAAAAGGGGCTAAGCGGATATACAGCCTACAAGGGGCATACCCCAGGGAGGACAAAGCAAAAGAAAGAAAAGAAAACAAAACAGAAATGGGTTTACCAATGGCACTTGCTATTTTGCTAAATCCCACTTGTGTCCAAAACTCCAATGGTAGCCTGTGCAACTTGATCCAAACAGGTATAGTAGAGGGGTGATTTTTTCCAGGAACCAACATTCTCTTCCACTCCTTTAGGACTAGGTACCTGCGTTAGAAGAAATAAGGTCCACCTTCCAGAACCGCAAGTTTAGAGGCTTCATCCCCAAATTCAAACAAGTAACAATTGCCTAGTTGTTTGATTGAAAATTTCCCGTGGTCTTTCCAAACAGAACGGGCAGTGGCACTTAGCAGTGGCAGTGACATCTTGCCATCCAGAAAATGCCCTATCAGACAATGGATACCCACTCTATCATCAAGTTGATCCTCATCAAATTTAACATATGCTTCTTTCCCAATATGAGATTCAGGGTAATACTCTAACCTCATGGTTTTGGAGGGAGCCTGTGCTTTGAATAAAGAAGTCCAGTTCTTGGATTGGACTCTTTGAGGTTTTACTGCCCCTGGTCTACTCACTGAATTGGTGTTGTTAGTCTGGACTCCTGCCCCTTCTTTGCTGTTTTCTTTATCTTTGTTGTTGTTCAGAAGTCGAGGGGAGTTGCACGGCACCTCGATAAAGTCACCATCTATGGCCATCTTTGGGAGCTTTCCCAGGTCATCCTCTCGGATTTGGATGAGATGATCCCTTAGGGTTGAGATGATCCCTCGATAAAGTGATGCGATCAATAGTGTCCAATCGAGAAGAGGATATGGGGCTGGAATAGATTTTGGTAGCGGTGATATGGGAAACATCTGGTTTGGGACTGGGTACACCATGGACAGATTGAGAGAGCTTCGAAGGATTTGGGTTCTTTGAGGAATGCTGGGATTCAGTAATGGAAATTTGAAGGTTCTGCAAACTAGGTTTAGATCTAGGAGGGTAAACATTAGATTGAACAGGGCTATGACTGGTGTTAGGGTTTTGAACGATTTTGTGGCTGTGTACTCCAAACTCAGTATTGGAGTGGGTAAGGCTTAGGGTAGCTGGAGAAGAGGGAGTAAGTGAGTTAGGGCTTGGATCGGGAAGAATACGACTGGTAGAGAAAGGTTTGATTGGGCTGAATTTGGTTGGTACGGTATAAGTGGTACCTGGTATAAGGAGATTGCTGTGGATCGACCTCTCCTTCGCTGAATTGCTTGAACTGTGAGTAGATGTGGGAATCCCCAGGTGTTTCCTCCTGAGGACATTAGAATCTAGGGCTTTGGAGCCTAGATCTTCCATGGCTGTAGCAGATGTATCCTCCATTTCTAGGGCTTCGTTGGGAATCGCCTAAATCGCATGAGAGAGAAAGTCTGCTGGGCCATTATTATGACTTCGGAAGTTGAGCCAATCAATGTTCTCAAGGCTCTCAATCCAAGAACCAAGGATGGCTGGAGTAAGGGCTGCCATATTTCGAAAGACAGAAGACGGAAGGTAAAGAGAAGAATAAGAGCAGAAGGTGGAATATGAGTTGGTGAAGAGAATGGCAATCCAAGGCAAGTTATTTATAGAGGAAGAAGAAGAGACATGCAAGATTCCCATGCAACATGGGAAATAAGAGACTTCATTTTCAAGATGGTCAAGTGCATGTTTTCCATGAGACTTGCATGGGGAAGGTTTGAAAAGCTTTGAAAATGTATAGCATTTGTTGAAAATAAGTGAAAGAAGATTTGAAAAAGAGTAATCTGTGGTTGGAAAGAGAGACTGGAAGTCCCCACGCACTGCTGAGCGCAGACTTTAAGATTCATGATTTCGGATTCAGTGTCACAAGAATTGCTTCGTGAATTGTACAACAAGTGCTTGAAACACCAAAAACAAAGAGTGCGATGCATAAATGAAAGTGCAAATCTGATATATCTCTGGCATAATCCAGGAACTAAAGCATGTACATAAGTCATCATGTGTGGGGCAAACAGACGCCCAAGGCAAAAACAAGGCACGCAGGCCTAGAAGTCAACTACTGGGGCATGCAGGCCCAACTGTGCAAATCTAGCTACTGGGGCACGCAGGCCCAATCATGTGCAAAATGAAAAGGACTCTACCCCTACTCACTACTCTGCGCTAACTAAGACTGGCCTCCGTCGTCGTCACCATCGTCGTCGTCATCGGACCCCTGAGGTACGTCTCGAAAGTTAGGGTCCGATATGGAATCATCATCGCCCGAGCCTGACCCTGACTCCTCAACCGCAGCAGGTGTCTCCTCAACCACAGCGGCCGGTGCAGCCCCTGTCCTCCTCCGAGTCGACCGCCTCAGACCTCTTGCCTCTGGAGTCACGGTCTCCACAAACGTCACCTCCTCGTCTAAACCAAACTGTGCGTTCTTCGAGCGGCCAAGGCGGACGAAAGGGATCCCTGAGCCACTGGCCTCATCACGACTCCTCTTCCCGGTAACAGGTCCCTGCACAAAGAAAGAAAGTCACGAGAGTTGGAATTAGTAAAGAAAGAGGAAATTTTCACAAGTAAAAGCTAATGAAAACTTGGCATACCGGGGCAACTGTCGAAGGAGGAGGAACAAGGGCAGCCGGTGGTGTGATGTCGTCTGCTCGACGTAAAGGCACCCGTGTCCCCGCTATCAACTGGCGCAAGAGGATGCGCATTCTGCGGTTCTGCTCGTATAGCGTCTGCGCCATCTCATAAGCAACCTGAAAACAAGAAATGAGCATCAGCAATCAGGAAATCTAAAACATCAATAATCGAAGGAAACAGAAAATGACGGTGAGCAAATCATACCGGTCTCTGAAGCGGTCTCAGTCCAGCAGGTGGACGCGGTATCTCTAACGCACCTTCCTCCCCATCGGGAGTACTCACCCACACGGACCACCCAGGTGCCTCGGTCACCCCAACCGTCTCCCCCGTAGGAACCTCTACTCTCTCCTGTCGATCTCTCTGAGAAGTCCCCTCCCCTGCAGCTCCACTGGCAGCAGCTCTGATAGCCCTGTCTAGCTCAGAAGTCACCTGCTCCCTCCTCTCCCTGACTGTCCCCAAGGGGCCCGCCAAATACCGCTCTCTGTAAACGTCATAGTCCATCTCCGGACGCAAGAACTGACCCAAGTTCCCCTCTGGCACTGTGTACCTCCGTATCTCCTCAAGTGTGTAGCTGCTGGTCCTCAGTACGCGAGAAGGAAGTAGACCAGGCACCCGAGGAAAAGCAGTCCGCGTCGACTGGCGAGTGACCCTGTCGCCAAGGTACCACTGCCAACCGTACGGAGACTCAAGAAGTATCCTCCCGGCAGTGATCTCCCGACTCGAAGCAAGGAAGTCATCATCATAACCTTCCCATAGAACCCAGCGGACCTGCACCCAATGAACCAAGGGTTGTCAGCAAGAGTAAAGTGCACAAACAACTTCCACACAAGTTCAAATAAGCATAAGACTTACCCCGCCTCCGGAAAGTCGGTCAAGAGAAGCGCGCAGCGTGTCAAGGGTCACGCGAGGGTTTGTAGGACGACGGAAGTCATACCCCCAGCACAAAGCACGAGGAATCACGTCATTCGCCTGAGGGTGAGTCGTCTCTGGGGGATGTAACCCCAACACCTCATAGGCCCAAAGCTGCAAGACAAAAACCATCAAACGCATGTCAGTGCGAGTATAACAGATGAAACAAGTGCAAAAGCAGTTGGAATTGGAAGTACAACAAAGGAAAGAAAAGGTGCGAGTCTCGTACCTCCCATAAACTCCACATACCAGCCAAGCTCGTCCCTCTCCTCCTCGAGATGGCCCCCATAAAGGAATAGCATGCAGCAAGCGCAGGGCCTCCCCAGTCATACTGAGAAGCCTTCTCAAAGTCCCTCAGTGCCGGCAAAAGAGAGAAGTGTACCTTGCAGCGCCGGTTGGCATACAAGGATGCCCCAAAGACGTACAATAGGTAACATCGGGCCTTCTGTTCGGCCTCCGTCTGCGAGGCCGGTACCCCTGTACACGCCCATCCAAACTGGCCATAATGGGCCATCTCTCTCTCCCTGTGAGGTACGAACCCCAAAAACCAAGTCAAACCAACCTCATCATACCCCAGCCCGCAGTCGTACGGTATCGGCTCGCCACCCACTCTCAAACCTGTCAGCGCCGAGAAGTCTAGCGGGGTCATAGTAGCCTCCCCGAACGTCAGGTGGAAGGTATTCGTAGAATCCCTCCACCTCTCCGCCAGAGCCGTCAGCACGTTGTGATCGTGCCAGACACTCGTGAGGGTGAAGATGAACGGCCTAAACCCCGTCAAATCAACCAGCCTCCTCACATCCCTGTGCAACTCATGGTAAAGCTCCAAACTGCTAGCTGAACTACCATGAGCCACTATCCTCCGATTCTCCTGTTCAAAACAACAAGATGCGGCATGTCAGTATATGCTATTCAATCGGTCGATCGATCAATCAATCAAAGACAACCCAATCATCAATCATGCAAGCGGTTCAATCCAATAAGCAATCATGCATAAGTAATTGAAAGTACATTAAATGGAAATCAATGAAAATACATACCCTCAGGTTCCCCCGTGACAAGTGCACGTCAGGATCTAGCAACACCTCCTCTCCAAAGTACTCCTCCCGCTGCGAGACGTAAGTGTTCACCCCGAGGGGATGAACAAGTGTGTCGGTGGGTCGTAGGTGGCAGGGTCAAAAGCTGGTCTCGCCGCCAACCACACGCGAGCCTCGTCTACCACAGTGACCCTGGGCCGCGCAGCTGCCTCCCTCTCTGCAGTAGCACGGGCCCGAGCCTCCTCCTCCTCCCTAAGCTCCTCCTCTAACTCTGTGGCGTAAGTCTCACTAGCCAACCTCGCCTGCTCCTCAGCGCTAGCCCTAGCCCTCGCCTCAACCTCCCGTCTCTCCCGTATAGCCTCCCTCACCTCCTCCAACACCTGTGGGTTCTCTGTCGCAGCTGCCATGACATCATCTGGAGAAGCAAACTCCGCATAATCCCCTCGGGAGATACCCACTGGACCCTGCTCCACCTCCGGGACCTCCTCAACCACAACCCCCTTGCCCTGAGACTCACCTGCCCCAGAGCGACTACGAGTCACCGGCCTGTGCGCTACCGGTGGAGGCACTGTCGCTGGAGCCTCATCGGGCTCATCTATCACCCAAGGAATCGACGAACTAGCCCCCGGAGTACTAGCCGTCACCCCTCTCGGAGGAGCCATGCTCCTACCACTAGCCGCCACCCTGGCACTCCTCGTCACAAAGCAAGTAGCCCCTCGGCTGCTACTAGGGGTATCACTCGCCGCTGTCCCCCGACTGCCGCTGGGTACATCACTACTCGTCACACCCCTGAGAGGCCAACTACTCCTCCTACTCCTCCGTATATCCTCCGTCATGCTCCTAACACTGAAGGGCACCTTCACCCGGTACCTAACCTCTGCTAGAGTAAAAGCCCATTGCCCCATAGTCGCCATATCAAACCTCTCGCTCTCGTCCCAACTCCTAGCACCACCATCCCCTCTACCACTACTCGAGGCCGCTCCATCACCACCCGTTGTCCCAGAACCACCCAAAACCCTACCACTACCACCACCACCACCGATCGGAACCCTAGAGGCCCCCAAACCGCCATTGCCGCCACCCTCCACCACCGAAACACCACTACCACCGCCACCCACTACCCCATCACCACCCACGGCCTCATCTCCGCCCTCCACGGCGCCGGAATCCTCACCACAGGCCACCCCCGTAGTGCCTTCGACACCCCCAACACCCAAAACCACCGTAGCACCACCGCTCGCCACTGTAGGGGCTTGAGCGCTCGACTCAGCCCGTGGTGGGACCACCGCCGTGGCCCCACCGTCGTCGTCGGCCCTCGGTGAGGGCGTAGGAGATCGATCCTCATCGGAATCGGCCATGAACACCGTCGGAAGTGAGAATGTTTGCCTCGTTGTTGCAAACCGAAACCCTAGGATCGAAATTGGTGTTGGAACTTTGAAATTCGTGCTCGAAATCGAGGAGAATCAAGAGAGAGAGGTTCGGTTTGAAGAGAAAGAGAGTAAAGAGAGAGTTGTGAAACCGATCGGAAGTTATGGAAGTTCAACGGACGTGAACGGACTGTTTTTAAGCAACTGAACCGTCGTGACCCTCCGCGGGCCAGAAGGATCAAGCGCTCAAGCCCCCTTCGAGCGCTCAAGGTCCGTACGCCAAGCGCTCTCTCCCCCCATGCTGTGTTTTGATTTTCGAGCCCCCCGAGGGGATTTGATCATATTTTGACCCCTTCTGAGTTGTTGCAACCTGTTTAGGACAATGCCAGGACTGCCTTTGACCTATTTGAAATAGAATCGCGCAATTTGAATTGTTTTCCTCTGCTGGTACACTAGGATTAGGCTTAAGAGCCTGATTCTCAGTGTCTGGCCTCTCAGGGTGAGCCCTGCGGAATTCGATAAGTCATCACGCATTCCCCCGGAGGGAGCCGGTTCATGCTCAATCATTCTATCATGATAATCAATCAATCATCGCGTAGCCGGAAGATCCACCACGTAAGTGCGTTTGGACTAATGGCATTTTTGATCGCTTCTTTGTTCAGAAAGCAATCACCCTGTCTCGATTGTCTTGTTGTTCAAGGGACAATCACCTTATCGTTAGGCCATCTTGTTGTCCAAGGGATAGCCCCATCAGATTTAGCCTCCCCGTTGTCCAGAGGGTAGTCACGCTTAATCTCTTTAGCCACCAAGCTGGTGCATATGGATGAATTGATGATATCATTTGCATGGATTTGTGTCTAAATCACACTTGTCTGCTTGGCATTCCACGACATGGGAAGGCTCGGCGTTTCACATAATCACACTTGTCTGCTTGGCATTCCACGACATGGGAAGGCTCGGCATTTCACATAATCACACTTGTCTGCTTGGCATTCCACGACATGGGAAGGCTCGGCGTTTCACATAATCACACTTGTCTGCTTGGCTTGGCATTCCACGACATGGGAAGGCTCGGCGTTTCACATAATCACACTTGTCTGCTTGGCTTGGCATTCCACGACATGGGAAGGCTCGGCGTTTCACATAATCACACTTGTCTGCTTGGCATTCCACGACATGGGAAGGCTCGGCGTTTCACATAATCACACTTGTCTGCTTGGCATTCCACGACATGGGAAGGCTCGGCGATTCGCATAATCACACTTGTCTGCTTGGCATTCCACGACATGGGAAGGCTCGGCAATTAGCATAATCATGTTTGTTTCACGGGCCAGGAAAACCCGTTAAGTTTGTGTGCATGCCCCGATGAACTACGCCGGTCTGATCTCTACAATGGGATACGTAGGCAGCCTGAGTGGCGCGACCGTGTTTTTAATGTTTTCCTTTGCAGCTTGTGAAAGGCCCAGGAAAGGGGTCGGGATGTCTCTGTCTTGAATGCAACTCATACCAAAAAGTGGTATGGAGTTTCATCCAAGAGGGGCAACTTTAGACACCCCGATTTTGACCCGGGATACTCACCAAGCATTCCCGATGATGAGAAAAACCACCCGTGAATACCTTAGGGTTAAGAGAAAGGCTTGAACTTATCCCAAACCCCCTCAAACCACTTCAAAACTTTCCCAAATAACCTATACCAATCCAAATGACCAATATACCCTTCAAAAATACCAACATAAACCAGAACCAGCCACTGTGCTCAGGGGGAGGTTGAGCGCTCAAGGCCCCTGTTGAGAGCTCAAGCTCTGTCCAGTCTGTCGGTGGCAGAGCATCTAATGATGAGATTCCAACTGATGGGCAGCCACCCAGCCGTTTTTCTGTTGCTCGCATGCAACTGATAAACCTCAGGGTGATCCTATATTACTCCCTTAGGACCCCCACTTCAAATCAACACACTTCACCCCCCATTTCACTCTATAAAAGAGCTCCTTCTACACCATTTGGAGGGGTTAGACACTCTTTCATCATCTGAGCCATCACTCACTCACCCTCAATCTATATTTCCAAAAATTTTCAATCCCTTTCACCCACCACTTCAAGCTCAATCCTTTTCATTCATCAAATCCATCCTTGATCATCAAGCTCTCTCACTATAATACACCATCATCCACTCTAAATCAACTCAAGTCACTACACATCTATCATATTCTGTCCAAAATAACCCACATTGTCCATACAAACACACCTACAAGCCAATCACCCATCAAAACCCCCAAAGTTCAAGCTTTGTTCATAATCAAAAGGTAGAAATCCATGTGAGAGTTACGGGTTGGTGCTCCTGAGGGAAACCAGTGGGTTCATAGAGGTCCTCTATACCTCTAATGGACTCACAGGGTCTCAAATATGCAAGAAAGCAAACTTTGAAAACCCCAGCTTCAAGTAGCTTGAGCGCTCAATGCTAAGGCCCTGAGCGCTCAAGCCATTTGAACACTCTTTGTGTTTTTGTGGCTTCTGATCATGTTTCATCTTGTTGGTATCATTCTTGTGGTTGTTTGTTGGTTCAAAAAACTTTTAAATCAGTTTATCTTGTCTTCAATCATCGATCAATGAACTCAACAACCATAAAGATAGTATATCATCTTCATCAAGTCATGGATGATCCTATTTCATAAAGAAAACAGTGTATCTCACTCTTTTAACCATGATCAGAAGGTTTCAAGTTTATACTAACATCCAAGAATGATAAAAAATCACAGAAGCCCATAGCCCTTGAATGGGGCTTGAGCGCTCAAGGTCCTCACTATGAGCGCTCAAGCCTTGCTCATTTTTGGAGTTTTTTTTTTTTTTTGGATAAACCAGCTTGAAAATAAAAGAGGGAAAAAGGATATACAGCCTACAAGGGGCATACCCCAGGAGGACAAAACAAAATAAACAAAGAAAAAAATGGAAAAGGCCAAGTGGCTACAGGGTATATAAGCAAAAAGCCAAAACTACAACTTATGCAACTCTGAATCATTGCGATCAACTGTCTTTGAAATAATTCTTGAGGTTCCTCAAATAGCATTCCAAGCAACTGTCTTTGAGTTGGGGCATATAAGATGGGTGCATGGACTGAGCAGCTCCTCCTTTGGGACAGCCCCCCAAAGGTAGGCCAAAAAAACCCAACACACTGGGTAATAGAATTTGGGACAGCTCCTCATAGAGCAACTGAAATAAGCTAGAAGCAACTGGAAATACAACTAGCAACAATAACAATAACACTAATAATAATAACAATAACATTCAGGATGAACCGTGAACCATGATAAGCGTGCTATGAGACCCGTAGTAGACATCCAGCATGCAACAGAATCAATCAACTTGATGGATTCTAGCAATCAGTATAGCAAGAACCACTGGACTTCCAAATTGGGCAGAGTTTCGTTTGTAACTTGGCTGCCCAGAGTATGGCAACAACAAGACAGAAATGCACAACAACAACATGGTACCGTTTGAAAATGTAACCACCAGGCGATCATTTGACACTACTAGCACAAACAGAAATGTAAATGCAGCAGTAGCAGCAGTACATTACCAACAGAACATGATGCCACATTACCAGCAGTACCGAACTGCAGCAGCAGAAGCAAAATATAACAACCGTGAACAGTAAATGCAGCAGCCGCAGAAAGCTGCCACGTAAAGCAGTCCATAGATCTGGACCAAATCAAACAGTTGGAGAATGTCCTACGTTATATGGCTCACACTTCAACTTCCTCGGAACCTCACCACTTCCATTCTCTCACTAGGGACCCAGTCACCCTCAACTAAACCTCACAATACTCCCCCGCTAATTATTACCTCCACTCACAATTAAATCAGTGGCTCAAACACACACCTCACATGGTTCAAACACACAACTCGTATAAGTGGAACACACAACTCATATAAGTGGAGCAGACAATAATTCAAGGATTGCCTCCATCCTCAGAGACAAGATAATAAAAACAAGGATTGCCTCCATCCTTGGAGACAGTAAAAACAATATCAAGGATTGCCTCCATCCTTGGAGACAGAATACCTATGCGTAGTGTGAACACCCCGCGGGAGCGCGAATGGGTCCACGAAAACGGTTTTGACTTGGAAAATGATTTGATTGGTTGAATAGAGTCGCCACCCGGATTTAAGGACCTTACCCGAGAAACCGTTTGAAAAATGACTCTTTCGCCCTTAAAATAGAAAATGCTTTACCGGTCTCCAAAAATCAGATTTCTCGGGTCCGGGAGCTTGGTTACGTGAGGGGAAGGAATTTAAAGCACCCCCCACGCCCGACACATTTACCGGTCTCTACTAAATGTTTGAAAAGATTTTGAAAACATTGTTTAAATGGACTTCTAAGGTAGATTCATACGAAAGCACAATAAATGCATCAATAAGATCAATGAAAT
>JADGMU010001254.1:0-20894 GCA_016920895.1 Vaccinium myrtillus | reverse complement strand
CTTTCTTGTCCTCTTTCAAAACCATTTTATTTCTCTCAAAGAAATAAAACAACAACTTGCTCTTTCTAAAAATAATCAAACACAAACTCTTTTTCTAGAAAATCCCTTGTCATAAATTACTCTACTAATTTATGAACTTTCCAAAAATCATTTCATCTCTCTAAAAATATACTCTTTATATTTCTAGAAAACTCACCTTTTTAAATAACTCCAATAAAACATATTTTTCCTCTATCTAGAAAAATCACACTTTCTTTCTAGAAAAATTTAATCAAATCACTCACAAATATTTTGGTAAAATCTTTCTAGAAAACAACCAAGGAAAAACCTCTCTTCATATTTTCTAAATAAAACTCCATTCTTTCTCACCAAAAATAACCAATAGCCTTTCTCTCAACAAAAACAATTTCATAAAATAAATTACTCCATTTATTTAAGAACAACACTTCAACAAACAACTAATGAGTTAATCAACCAAGATTAACTAATTTTCCAAAGAAATAATCATACTAGAACTTGTCTAACAAAACACATCTTCTAATTAACTTCTAATCACCTTTAATTTCACTAATCCACTTCCAATTTCATGAAGAACTAAATTAATTAGAACCTCATAAACATTCTTGTTCATCTTTGCACAAGAAAAACCACTTTCTAAATTACTAAGAAAACATGCTTAGTAATTAACACATGCATAAAATTAACTTAATCAACTCTAAAATCATGCTTAGAAAAGTAGTAAGAACAACTTATTATAGCTAGAATTTACTAATTAGATGAGTAGTTTAGTAAACTACCTTGATTTCCGGGTGTAAACCGGAAGCCGAAAAGCTTAGCCTTTGGAGAAGAAATCCTTAAACTAACAAGATTACACACTAATTAGCCAAGTAAGTGGCTAATTAGAACTAATTTAGGGAGGCTAGAAAGGTGGTAGAATATTTGGTTTGTGGGAATCTAGGAGACAAACTAAATAGGAAAGACAAAGGTGGGCCAAATGAACCAAGTATGGGCTATTTATAGGCAAGAGAGATTCCTCTCTTTCAATTGGAATTTTCGGTTGTGCTCTCCCTCTCTCTACCGAAAATTCAAGGGGGTGGGGGAGTTAATGTGGTGCTAGAATTGCACATGGCAAGTACCAAGGTGGCATAGCTAGGTGTAGATAGGTATCTAGGTAGGAATCTAGGTACTTTAGGCTAGATTCTTGCTAGGATGAACCAAATAAGGCACACATACAAGGCACCAACGTGGGAGGGTAATGGTGGGGGAAAAACGCGTTCCGTTGTGTAGGTTTTCGCACGGTCACCTTTGTTACGGGGTGTTTTTAGGAGCTAAATTCACCCAATATGCATGTGAATGCATTAATAGGCTAAGGGTAGCCCTAAATAGCTAGGAATAGGTGGGAATATTCCCTCCTTAATTTAGGGAAACTTGTCCCTAGGTTACTTGGGAGCCAAGGTCTAGTTAGGGTAGGCTAAGTTGTGTAGTTTGTGCTCAAATGCATGTATTGTGTGGGTATGAGTAGGTTACTCCAAAAATAGCAAGGCTTATTCTAACTAGTTTTGGGTACAAAACCTAGGCTTAGGAAACTTCCCTCAATTGCCCATTACTTGTGCAAGTGAACTTGCATTAAAATCATGCATGTGCAAGTGTACTAATTCATGCACACACATCACTCTCTCTCTCTCTCTCTCTCTCTACCGAGCTCTCTCTCTCTCTCTCTCTCGGCATCTCTCTCTCTCTCTCTCTCCCCGAGGCTCTCTCTCTCTCTCTCTCTCTCTCTCTAACTTGGTCAATATACCAAGTTCCAATGTGTGGAAGAAAGACTAGACAATGACGTACTTTGGAGTAATGGTGGTAGCTGGGTAGGTTTCGGGTATTAAGCTCGGTCTCCGGGTGCTACGGTAGTGTAACAGATGTGTTACTCGGTCTCGTACTCGCGTAGACATGGCTAGAATTTCCTTTATTCGATTTAAAAGAATAAAATAATATTTTAATAGAAAAATAATCCGATAAACCGAAAATTAAAATAAATAATTAAATTATTAAACGAAATTTTTATTTACGAAAAACCGGGTCGTTACAGTATACCCCATTGAAAAGGGGCGTTGTAGACACCCCAATTTAAACCCAAAAACATCCTTGGCCTTCGTGATGATGAAAATAGACCAACAAAACGCATTGGAGCTCGAATAAGTATTTGAAGCCCACCAAAAGAAACCCAAAAATCAAAAACCTAGAAAACCATCAAAAGCCTTTTAGGTGCCCAAAGAACCCCTTTGGGTGCCCAAAGCAAACCTGCAAAATGCGAGTTCCAAGACAGAATCTTCGGCAAGTGTAAGCTCTAAAAATCTGCGTCCCTTTTGTGGTTGGCAATTCCATTTGACAAATCACATATTCACGTGTATCCCTTTGTTTATTGAGTTGTAATTTTTAAGGAGTCTGTATAGGATTAGAGTGGAAGGAATCTTTTTATAATGTAATTTGAGAGTTAGTAGTCTAGTCGGTTGTCGCCTGATTAATATGGTGCATTCGGAACGAGAAGATCAATCATGGGATCAATCAGTTTCTTAGTCGGGTACCTATGATTTAACACAGGTCGTGAAGGAAGTTTCACAGGTCGTGTTTCAGAGCATATGGATTGATTGAGGGATCAATCGGTATTTTATTCGGGCAGCTCCAAAAAATTGGATCTACAATGGTCCGATCAATCGGCTTATGATGCGATTGATCAGAATGACATCTTATATAAATTCATCACGTCCCTAGATCTAAAGGATGTCGGCTGCAAAAAGAGATTAGAGCCCCTATTTTCAAACACACAAAAACCCTAGATTATCAAGGTTGAATCTTGAAGCAAAAACAAGATCAATGGATCTTTAATCCTTTCATCGTTACTTCAAGAGGTTTCTACATCAACAATCAAGTTCAAGTTTTTTCCGGGGGATTTCCGAAATAACGTTTGGAAGGATCGAGGACTCGAGGCAGCAACAATCAAATACTGGGTGTGGTGAATGAGGAGTCTACCACCGATCTTAGGTCAATTGCGAGGAGTCTCAATTGTGAGTAAGGTCGTTTGTAACCACACAATGATTTTTATAGTGTTTGATTCCTTCCCGTGGTTTTTGCCCATTTGGGGTTTTTCCACGTTTATCTTTGTGCTCATCGTTATTCTTCAATTCTTATTTATTTGCTTTAATTAATTGGTAGCAAAATAAGAATTTCACTTGGTATCAGAGCAGGTCGCTCGTAATCTGCAGGAATTTTTTTTCCCCTGAGCAGATCCTAAGTCACGATGAACAATAATTTGAATATGAATCATCATTCCTGCCGCGTCCCGATTTTGGACAGTGAGAACTTTGATTATTGGAAGTCCCAAATTAAAGCTTTTATGAAAATCATGTATGGAAGGGTATGAATATCCCACAAAGGAGGAAAACAATAGGACCGTCCCTAAATTAAGCTTTGAATTATCCCGTGCAGAAAAGGCTGAGCTTCAAGCAAATAATCGTGCCCTAGATATATTTTTTAGTGTTGTGGATGAGGTAGAGCACCGAAAAATTACAAACTGTGATATTGCGAAGGAAGCATGGGATATCCTAGTTACATCTCATGAAGTGACTTACGTGGTTAAACAGTCGAAACTTCAGAGGCTTACCACCAAGTTTGAGACGATTAGGATGGAGGAAGATGAGACTTTTAATCAATATTACTCTAGGCTTGTCTCCATCGTCAACAGTTGTGAAACCCTAGGTAAGCCTATTCCACAGTTTCGAGTTATTAAAAAGATTTTAAGATCACTCCCTGAAAGATTTAAAACCAAGGTGACAATGCTTCAAGATAAAGAAAAACTTAAGAATAAATCTGTTGAAGAGGTTGTTTGTATCCTTCAAACTTATGAAGCAGATATGTTACAACCTGAATCTTATAAATTCAAAACGAAATCTTCGGCTAAGCCGATCACTTTTTCCAGTTTTCAAAAAGATAATAACGATTCTGATAGTGATGTTGATCTTGACTTTGAAGCTATGAACTTGTTCACCAAACAATTCAAAAAAAACTTTTTAAAAAGAGACCTGTTGAAAATAAGTTTAAAAACCAAAATTCAAACAACAAGGGAAAAGCTGAATCTTCTTGTGAAAAAGGAAAAAGGGGAATAAAGGGACCGCCACCTGGACCTAGGTGCTTTGAATGTCATGGGTTTGGTCATCTGGCCCATGAATGTATCAACATGTTGAAAAAGAAAACTAATTATAAGGCCAATATTACTTGGGATGATGACAGCGATTCTGAAAGTTCCGAGGAAGACAAAGAAGAACACAGTAATTTCATTGCTTTTTGTGCTTCCTTACACTCTCAGACTAGTGATAAACCCAGAAATAATATGGCGCAAGAGTCTTTAGACGATAGTGAAAATGAGGATGGCGATGAGTTTGATGATGATAATGACTTGAGATAGTCATATGACATGCTATACTGTGAGAGTGCTAAGATTAACAAAGTTAATCTCAAACTAGTAGGGAAGTGTCAGACAGTGAATGAGGAGCTAGTGAAAGTGAAAAACCAGTTGGATGAACAACTAGGACTTCTTATATCAGTTACAGAAGAAAGAGACAAACTTAGGAAGGAGGCAGTTGACTATAAAGAAAAAATTAAGGCCTTGGAAGAATTGAACAATGTCTATGAAGGTAAAATTGAAAAATTGAATAATGAACTTACTTGTGCTAACTGTGTTTTAGAGCGAATGAATGCAGGATATAAGGCATTAGATGATATGTTGAATAGTCAAAGATCAGAGACAAACTTAGGAAGGAGGCAGTTGACTATAAAGAAAAAATTAAGGCCTTGGAAGAATTGAACAATGTCTATGAAGGTAAGATTGAAAAATTGAATAATGAACTTACTAGTGCTAACTGTGTTTTAGAGCGAATGAATGCAGGATCTAAGGCATTGGATGATATGTTGAATAGTCAAAGATCACCTAGTGACAAGAGCGGACTAGGCTTTCATGGAGCATCAATCTCTCAATAGCCAGGAGAAAAGGTATATGAGAACAAATCCAAAGAGGTAACTTCTAAACTACATTGAACACCTCTCTCAAATAAACGCTGAGAAAGCTCACATTTTGAAAGATATTTTAAAAATCATAAGTTCATCCCCACATGTCATTACTGTCAAGTTAAGAGTCATATTAAACCCAACTGTTTTAAACTCCATGGCTATCCCATCACTAATCATGTTCATGCTCCTCAAAACATGAGTAATTATGACCAGATTAGAAACTTGAAACCTAGACCTCATCATAGGAAATTGCATGCTTCAAATATTTCACATACCCACTTAGAGTATTCTCATAGTTATGACAAACATATGCCTACATGTCATTTTTGTGGTGTGAAGGGTCATATTCGACCTTGGTGTTTTAAACTTAATGGGTACCCAAATGCTTCTTTTGATCATCACCATTTTAATAATTATGAGGATAGAACCCATATAACCCAAAAGCCTCGGCGTAGGGAGAATCAACAAGAAAATGTCATGAATATGAACCCCAAACATGTGCATAAAATTGTTGAAAGCATTGAAAAGGTCAAGACTAGACCTGCATGGGTGAGGAGGTCAGATTTGAGACCTCATACGGATTTATCTATCAACACTCTAGATGACATTGAATCATCCGGAGATGTTGGCCTAGCCTTTTGAGGGTTGATCTTGGGTCCATAGTCTAGGTTGATATACATTACTTATCTTGCACCTAGTACTATGTGTTAAGTCATTTACTTAGTTTTACTATTTTTCTAATTTATTTTCCGATGTTTTTTTTTATTGTCATTTGTTTTATGTGTTTCATGTAAAATAAAAAATAAAAAAATTAAGATATCTAAAATTCCAAAAAGGTTTATTTATTTTTGGTGGCTTCATTTTGTGTCGAGTTACTATCATCTATTATCATGAATATGAACATTCTTGATAGAGCATGAGTATATATTGTGATCTCCCAAGTTTAAACGCATTTAGATGTTGAGTGCTGCATGCTACATAGCCGTTTGTTTCCACTACTTCACAAAAATGCTAGATTGCTCCTTATCCACAGTAGTCTCATGTATCTAGCTAGTTTCTTGTGGCCATCCCCTTGAGATTGACCTATGGCTACTATTCCCATGTGGGTTTTATATTTCTCTCTGCAAGAACCAATCGGTTGTATTATATTGATTACGTATCCCGACGTTCATTGAGTAACTGGACAATCGGGGTGAGGTACTCTCCCTCTGGGTGTTCGCGTCAAAAGATGGATAGACCTTGTGAAGGTATTATTGGACCACTTGCCGAATAAGCGGATCAATTTGGCTCTATCCAGTCCGAATGTTCGTGTCAAACGACAATGGGGTAAAAGAGAATATTTGTTTTTGTGTCTCTCTATAAAAATTATTAAAAAAAAAAGATGTGACTTTGAGGGGGAGTATTTAGCTTGCTCATTCGGTAATCACATTGAGGACCTAGCTCAGATTGACTTCTTGAGGGGGAGTTGTCTTGAAACTTCTAGTATACATGAGAATCGACGAACTTAATAAGTTGAGCTTGATGTGATCTTTGTGATTCACACACACACTTTATCATTCGGCCATGTTGTGTGTTGCATTCTTAGTCTGATGTCTCTAAAGTGCATTTTACAATATTTGTTCATATTTTTGTCATGATGTGTGTGTTCATTGTTATTAATGATAGTGATGAGAGCAGGTGTCACATGTGATTTTTTTTTTCTTTCCTTAAATCGCGTTTTCATTTTTTGTTTTGAATATATTTTCTCTATGATCTGTTTTTGGGCACATAATTATTAATTTTTTTTTAGGATATAATTTCTCGGTAATCCTTATAAAGTTATTTGTTTTCTTTTAGATTGGGCTCTCAGTGGAATATTTTTATTTGTGTGATATTTCCCCAAGCATTTGTGTTACCTCCAGAGTTTTATTTAGTATTTTATGACTTATAAGGGGCTGTTTGTTTCTAGTTCAACAAATGGATTAGTTAATTTCAGGTTCGTTTGTCTCAGCTTTTGCATAACATTTAGTCATTGTTTTTCCTTTCAGTATGGCTGGTTCTTTGCTCTTTTGGGAATTTATTATTAGTTGGTGGTTTGTATCTACTTAATAGTTATACTTTTAGTATATGGTTCTCCTGCGTGTTTGGTATTTCACTTTTTGTTGGGTACAATGCTTAATAGTTGTTTTGACTTTGCTACACTTGATTTCTACTTTGCGACAGCCTTTGTTATTATGATGTCTTTCTAGCCTAGTAGTTTGGAGATTCTCTAATGCTTCCTATTCCTTTACCTTTTGCTCATCTCTGTTTGTTGCTAATGATATGTTTGTTTAGCTACTCATCCTTTGTCCTTCAAGACAAAAAGGGGGAGTAAGACTCATGTTCTTCTCTAATCCTATTTTTGTTTGAGTTGTGGCTGCAACATATAGATTAGAGTTACGGATATTTTTTTTCTTGGTAATGTGTTTTGTCATGGAAGTGCCAAAGGGGGAGATTATAAGCTCCAAAAACCTGCGTCCCTTTTGTGGTTGGCAATTCCATTTGACAAATCACATATTTACGTGTATCCCTTTATTTATTGAGTTGTAATTTTCTACGTAGGATTCTGTATAGGATTAGAGTGGAAGGAATCTCTTTATAATGTAATTTGAGAGTAAGTAGTTTAGTCGGTTGTCGCCTAATCAATATGGTGCATTCGAAATGGGAAGATCAATCATGGGGTCAATCGGTTTCTTAGTCGGGTACCTCTGATTTAGCATAGGTCGTGAAGGAAGTGAAGGAAGTTTCACAGGTCATGTTTCAGAGCATATGGATTGATCAATCGGTATTTTATTCGGGCAGCTCCAAAAAATCGAATCTACAATGGTCTGATGATCAATCGGCTTATGATGCGATTGATCAGAATGACATCTTATATAAATTCATCACGTCCTTAGATCTAAAGGATGTTGGCTGCAAAAAGAGATTAGAGCCCCTATTTTCAAACACACAAATACCCTAGATTATTAAGGTTGAATCTTGAAGCAAAAACAAGAACAATGGATCTTTAATCCTTTCATCGTTACTTCAAGAGGTTTCTACATCAACAATCAAGTTCAAGTTTTTTTCGGTGGATTTCCGGAACAACGTTTGGAAGGCTCGATGATTCGAGGCAGCGGCATTCAAATACTGGGTGTGGTGAATGAGGAGTCGACAATCAATCTTAGGTCAATTGCTAGGAGTCTCAATTGTGAGTAAGGTCGTTTATAACCACACAATGATTTTTATAATGTTTGATTCCTTCCCGTGGTTTTTGCCCATTTAGGATTTTTCCACGTATATCTTTTTGTTTATCGTTATTCTTCAATTCTTATTTATTTGCTTTAATTAATTGGTAGCGAAATAAGAATTTCAACAAGTGATGATTGAGATTTGATTCTAGGCCGTTTTTGGCAGGGAATCATCAGAATGCCTGAGAATAGGGGAGTAATCGAGCTGAGCCGAGTCGAGTTTCGGCATGCTCAGGCAAGGCTCAACCAAAAATAAATAGGGCAGCTCGAGCTCGTAACGAGCCACTAAAACCAGGCTTGAGCTCGGCTTGAGAAATATTTGATTGGCTCGAGCTCGACTCGTGTTGGCTCGAAAATCACGTGGCGCACATGTGCAGCAATGAAAAGAAGTTGTGGTTTGCATATATAGGCTACCATCTGGAGAAGTTTCTCCTAATCTGTTGATGTGGGACAAAAGTAATGTTGGACCGCTTTTCGACCTACTCTCCTAAACCCAATTGGTGGTAGGAAGGGTTCCAATTAAGTCTTTTATGGCATTCGACATCGAACCCGCAAGTCTGTTTTTAGAGCGGTCGCAGGGAGTGACATTGTGTAACCAAATCTATGGGGGCACTCCGGGCCCAACAATCCCTCCCTCACGATGACGCTCCCGCGACTCGAACCCATGACATCCTGGCTCTGATACCACTTGTTGGACCGCTTTTCCACCAACTCTCCTAAAACCAATTGGTGTTAGGAAGGGCTTCAATTAAGTCTTTTATGGCATTCTACATCGCACCCACAAGTCTGTTTTTAGAGCGGTCGCATGGAGTGGCATTGTGTAACCAAATCCATGGGGGCACTCCGGGCCCAACAATCCCTCCCTCATGATGACGCTCCCGCGACTCGAACCCATGACCTCCTGGCTCTGATACCACTTGTCGGACCGCTTTTCCACCAACTCTCCTAAAACCAATTGGTGGTAGGAAGGGTTTCAATTAAGTCTTTTATGGCATTCAACATCGCACCCGCAAGTCTGTTTTTAGAGCAGTCACAGGGAGTGGCATTGTGTAACCAAATCCATGGGGGCACTCCGGGCCCAACAAGTAAAGAAAGGGAAAGAGAGGCTGAGCTCTCTCCTTACCATTACACAATCCCACATCGCCTCTTTTGATGGTTTCCACCCTTTCTTCTGCTATAAATCTACCACCCCTCCCATCCCACGTCCTCCACAGGCGCGTTCACTATCTCATGCTGCCACTTGGCAGTTGGGAGCATGTATATGTATGTTGTATATGTATATATGGCTTGGCTCGCGAGCTCATCCGAGCCGAGCATCTAATGGCTTGAGCTCGGCTCATTTAATTAACGAGCCATGAAATACAGCTCGATCTCGTTCATTAAGGCTTCGAGTCGAGCTTGAACGAGCTCAAATCGAGCATCCTCGAGCCGCTTATGAACGACTCGGCTCATTTACACCCCTACCTGAGAATCCACCCGAGCACCCTAAATCGACCCCCTAAACACCCTAAATCAACCCTTGAATCCCTATAAATAGCCCCTCCATGCTCTATTTTGAGATACCAAGCATTCAGGCTAAAAAACCCAAAATTCTATCACTCTATCTTCAATACACCTCCGTCTCAGTTGATTCATTTGGCTAATCCTCTCCTAGATCATCCAACACTCGAAACCCACTTCAAACCTCCACAAAGCACCATTTCGAGCTTCAAAGACGTATAAAAAAAACCTCTGATTCATTTTGTTTAGTCCCATCTGAGCGAACCCAGTAGGCTAATGTTGGTTTCCCATACCAATATAGGTTCTACATTGGTTTAGAAGTGTCAGAGAAGAGTTTCAACTCGACACCAACAGAGCCCTCTATGGGAGCTCAAAGCACTGCTTCGGGTGCCCAAAGCAGTCTCACTTATTTTTTTTTTATTTTGTTCCAAATCAGTGTATTTTTGTCACAAACTCCTTTAATCATCATTTTCTATTCAAAAATAGTTTGAATTTTCTCTTTACATCTTTAAAATAAGTCTAAAAAGTGTTTTAAAATCCCAATCAATCCCTTAAACCAAAGTTGTAAAGAGAATTTTTGCAAAACAGTAACTTTTTAGCCATTTTCTACAAAATCAGAAGTAAAATAGAGGTTTAAATGGAGTCTGGTTTGGGCACCTAAAGCATCTGTTTCAAACGCTCAAAGCCCACTTTGAGAGCGCCCTAAGGATGAACAGAGGGACAAGCTGATTTCGTCTAAAAATGCCCTAAAACCTTGTTTTCTATCTATTAATTTATTACTATCATATATTTTGTTCATTATCATTATCTTACACATTGTACAAATTTCACAAGCCTCCACCAATATGTGTTTATCATTTTAACCGCTAATATTTGTTCCTCCTCCCTTTATGTGGATAGAGTTTAGAAATTAAATGTTTTAAATCCTTTAAACACTTAGTAGAGACCGGTCTTCATACCGGGCTTAAAACCCTTTCGGTCTCGTAACTTGGCTCCCGAACCTAAGATATCATGGTGATGACGGGTCGCGGTAAAAACCTTTTCGAAAACAACGGCAAAAGAGTCATTTTTCAAAGCGGTTAATTTCTCGGGTGCGATCCTCAAACCCGAGTGGTGACTCCCCTGTTTTTTGAAAGTTTCTCCGGATGTCCACAGGTGTACGGTAAGGCCCATTACATATTCTTTTAGTACTTGTTACGTATGATTTTGATACTTCTTACATATGGTTTTAGTCAAGTTACGAACAATTATGGATTTAAAAAAATTCACTATTCATGTCATTGTTCATGGTAGCCTTGTTATCTATGGTTTTGGTACTTGTTAGAAACTATTTTGGATTTAAAAATTCACTGCTCATGTAAATATGTATGGTACCCTACCAAGAAACACATAACAAATACAAAAAATATACATATGGACATACCGTATTCCCATTTTAAAGGGGCGTACCACAGAATTTTCCTACAAATAAAAGTGGGACATCTCAACTAAACAGGCACCTTCTCTTCTGCCAAACAAAAGAATTCTAAGCTCCAGAAAAAGAACTAAAAGAAAATTCTCAAGTTGCCAAGATGTTAGCAGAGCTACCAAAAAGTTCCCAATTGTGAGTAAGGTCGTTTGTAACCACACAATGATTTTTCCAATGTATGATTCCTTCCCATGGTTTTGCCCATTTAGGGTTTTTCCACGTATATCTTTTTCTTTATCGTTATTGTTCAATTCTTATTTATTTGTTTTAATTAATTGGTAGCAAAATAAGAATTTCAGCAAGTGATGATTGAGATTCGATTCTAGGCCGTTTTTGGCAGGGAATCATCAGAATGCCTGAGAATAAGGGTGTAATCGAGCTGAGCCGAGCCGAGTTTCGGCATGTTCAGGCTAGGCTCGACCAAAAATAAATAGGGCAGCTCGAGCTCGGCTTGAGCTCGTAACGAGCCACTAAAACTAGGCTTGAGCTCGGCTTGAGAAATATTTGATTGGCTCGAGCTCGGCTCGTGTTGGCTTGAAAATCACGTGGCTCACATGTGCAGCAATGGAAAAAAGTTGTGGTTTGCATATATAGGCTACCATATGGAGAAGTTTCTCCTAATCTGTCGATGTGGGGCAAAAGTACAGAAACGGAAAGAGAGGCTGAGCACTCTCCTTACCATTACACAATCACATGCACATCGCCTCTTTTGAAGGTTTCCACCCTTTCTTCTGCTATAAATCTACCACCCCTCCCATCCCACGTCCTCCACGGGCGCGTTCGCTATCTCATGCTGCCACTTGGCTGCTGGGAGCATGTATATGTATGTTGTATATGTATATGTGGCTTGGCTGGCGAGCTCATCCGAGCCGAGCATCTAATGGCTTGAGCTCGGCTTGTTTAATTAAGGATCCATGAAATCCAGCTCGATCTCGTTCATTAAGGCTTCGAGTCGAGCTTGAACGAGTTCAAATCGAGCCGAGCCTTGAGCCGCTTGCGAACGGCTCGACTCATTTACACCCCTACCTGAGAATCCACTCGAGCACCCAAATCGACCCCTAAACACCCTAAGTCAACCCTCGAATCCCTATAAATAGCCCCTCCATGCTCCATTTTGAGATACCAAGTATTCAGGCTAAAAAACCCAAAATTCTGTCACTCTATCTTCAATACACCTCCGTCTCAGTTGATTCATTTGGCTAATCCTCTCCAAGATCATCCAACACTCGAAACCCACTTCAAACCTCCACGAAAGCACCATTTCGAGCTTCAAAGACGTATAAAAAAAACCTCTGATTCATGTTGTTTAGTCCCATCTGAGCGAACCCAGTAGGCTAATGTTGGTTTCCCATACCAATATTTGGTTCTACAATATTGGTTTAGAAGTGTCAGAGAAGAGTTTCAACTCGACACCAACAGAGCCCTCTTTGGGCGCTCAAAGCACTGCTTCGGGCGCCCAAAGCAGTCTCACTTTTTTTTTTTGTTCCAAATCAGTGTATTTTAGTCACAAACTCCTTTAATCATCATTTTCTATTCAAAAATAGTTTGAATATTCTCTTTACATCTTTAAAATAAGTCTAAAAAGTGTTTTAAAAGCCCAATCAATCCCTTAAACCAAAGTTGTAAAGAGAATTTTTGCAAAACAGTAGCTTTTTAGCCATTTTCTACAAAATCAGAAGTAAAATAGAGGTTTAAATGGAGTCTGGTTTGGGCACCTAAAGCATCTGTTTCAAACGCTCAAAGCCCACTTTGAACACCCAAAGGATGAACAGAGGGAGAAACTGATTTCGTCTAAAAATGCTCTAAAACCTTGTTTTCTAACTATTTATTACTATCATTTATTTTGTTCATTATCATTATCTTTCACATTGGACAAATTTCAAAAGCCTCCACCAATATGTATTTATCATTTTAACCGCTAATATTTGTTCCTCCTCCCTTTATGTGGATAGAGTTTAGAAATTAAACGTTTTAAAATCTCTTAAACACTTAGTAGAGACCGGTCTTCATATCCGGCTTAAAACCCTCCCCTCTTGTGACTTAGCTCCCGAACCTAAGATATCATGGTGATGATGGGCCGGTAAAAACCTTTTCGAAAACAACAGCAAAAGAGTCATTTTTCAAAGCGGTTTCTCGGGTGCGTTCCTCAAACCCAGGTGGCGACTCCCCTGTTTTGTGAATGTTTTTCCGGATGTCCACAGGTGTACGGTAAGGCCCATTACATATTCTTTTAGTACTTGTTACGCATGATTTTGATACTTCTTACATATGGTTTTAGTCAAGTTACGAACAGTTACGGATTTAAAAAAATTCACTATTCATGTCACTGTTCATGGTAGCCTTGTTATCTATGGTTTTGGTACTTGTTACTGTTAGGACCATAGGCCACATTCTTTCTGTATTGGCAAATCTCACGACAAAACACACATTTAGGTGTATCCCTATTATCGAGTTGTACTTTTTATTTTTAGATGCGTCTGTTTAAGATCGTGGAAGGAAATCAATGTGTAATTGTATCTATGTTTTGATGTAAGTCAAGGGTGTCGAGTTTTAGAGCCATAGATAGTGTTTTCAGCAAAGTGCTCGAGCAAAAACATCCAGCAACTAATCTGCCAGAAAAGTGCTCGAGCAACTCGAAATGTGCTCGAGCAACTCGAAATGTGC
Source organism: Vaccinium myrtillus (assembly GCA_016920895.1). Classification (NCBI taxonomy): domain Eukaryota; kingdom Viridiplantae; phylum Streptophyta; class Magnoliopsida; order Ericales; family Ericaceae; genus Vaccinium; species Vaccinium myrtillus. The sequence continues at coordinate 6,956 of JADGMU010001254.1, read as the reverse complement.
TCGAGCAAGAGAGTCTGCGGCTTATAAATACAACAGCTAGGGTTTCAAAAAAGGAACGTCTTTTACAGCCACCACATGAACGTGAGAAATTTAGAGAAGAGAGAGGGGCTGTTCCTTTGAGTCTTGGAGCACAACTAATGCATCGTTGATCAACGCAATCAACTCCAAGAAGTTTTTCCGCAATCGTTATTCAATCTTTTAATACTTTTCCAGTGGATTTCTGGAAGCATCTCGGAGGGCTTGAGTGATTCAAGGCGTGCGGCAATCAAACACTTGGTGCGATGAACGTGGATTCGGCAATCGGTTCTTGGGTCAATTGAGAGGAGTTTCAATTGTAAGTATAGGTCGATTGTAATCGCACAATGGTTCCATTAGTGTTTTGATTCCTTCCCGTGGTTTTTACCCTATTCGGGGTTTTCCACGTATATCGCGCGTTCATCGTTTCTTCGTTTATTTTTAATTCCTATTATTGCTTGATTATTCGACTGCTAGCAAAATAGGATTTTTCAATTGGTATCAGAGCGGGTCGCTCGTTATATTAGGGTTTATTCCTAGAGTGGATCCTCGCTAAGATGAACACGCACACGCACACAAACATGTATCATCTATCTAGTCGTGTACCGATTTTGGATAGTGAGAATTTTGATTATTGGAAATCCAGAATAAAAGCTGTTATGAGATCAGCAGACGAAGAAATTTGGAAGTCGTGTGTTAATGGTTATACGTACCCTACTGTTACAGTGAATAATCAAACAGTACCCAAACCTAGTTCCGAGTTATCTGTCGCAGAAAAGGCACAATTACAAGCAAATAATAAAGCCTTGGATATTTTATTTAGTGCAGTGGATGTGAATGAACACCGTAAGATATCCAATTGCGAAATAGCAAAGGAAGCATGGGATATTTTAGTCACTTGTCATGAGGGTACTGATGTTGTCAAGCAATCCAAATTGCAAAGGCTTACAACCGAATTTGAGGTTATTAGAATGCAAGAAGACGAGACATTCAACCAGTTTTATTCTAAGCTAATCTCTATTGTTAATAGCTGTGAAACTTTAGGTGAACCAATTCCTCCTTTTAGAGTTATTAAAATTTTTTTGCGATCTTTGCCTGAAAGATTTAAAACTAAGGTCACTATGCTTGAAGGTAAACGCAAGCTTAAAGAAAAGTCCGTTGAAGAGGTAGTTGGTCTTCTTCAAACCTATGAGGCAGATATGTTGCAATCTGAATCTCAGAAATCAAAAATAAAATCTTTGACTAAGTCGATTGCTTTTAAAAGTTCTCAAATTGATGAGACAGATTCAGATTGCAATAATGATGATGACAATGTTACTGAAAACATGGACTTATTATTTCAAATTTTGAAAAAGTTTTTTAAAAAGAAAGCTATTAAAAATGGTTCTAAGCTTAAAAAAATTAATCATAATGGTAAAGAAGATTTTTCTATTGGTAATGAGAAAAATGGAGAGAAAGGACAACCATCAGGGCCCAAATGTAGAGAGTGTCATGGGTATGGTCACTTGGCTCATGAATGTATCAACAAGTTGAAAAAGAAGGCGAATTACAAAGCTAACATAACTTGGGATGATGATAGTGAGTCTAGCAAGTCGAGGAAGAACAAGAAGATAACAAAAAATATATTGCTTTTGGGGCATCCTTACAATCACATCTTAGTGAGGAATCTTCGGATGACAGTGATGATGAGGAAGAAGGAGATGAGTTTGAGGACAATCAGGAGTTGATAGAAAAATATGATCAATTATATCGGGAAAGTGTTAAGATCACCAAGGTAAATCTTAAATTGGCTGAGAAGTATAAGTCAGTTGTGGCGGAGTTGGCGAAACTGAAAAATCAAGTTGATGATCCGAAAGGGGTGTTAGCCTCCGTTAAAGGAGAGAGAGACATGCTTCAAAAGGAAGTTGTAGGATTGAAAGAGAAAATCAATGTCTTGACTGATCAAAACTCCCTACTCGAAATTGAACTTGCAAGTGCTAATAGTGTATTTGAGCGTTTCAATGCAGGATCAAAAGCCTTGGATGACATGCTTCTTATGCAAAGGCCATCAAGTGACAAGTCAGGCCTTGGCTATCTTGGAGAATCAACATCAATGCAAAATGGAGGTAAAATTAATGAAACAAAGCCTAACAAGGTAAATTCTAAACCTCATGCTATTCCTGTTGTTCATAATAACGCTAAGACGACTCATGACATTAAAAAGACAAACAAGAAAAAAATTCATTCCGACGTGTCATTATTGTCATGTTAAGGGTCATATTAAACCAAACTGCTTTAAACTCCATGGGTACCCCAATTCTTCTTCTCAATATCAATATGTTAATGATTATCATGGTAGATCTCAAAGATCCAGACGTAAGGTGACTTATGGACATTATGAGAAGGTGAACCCTATACATGTTCCTAAAAATGGTAAAGAAATAGAGAAGGTCAAGACTAGATCTATCTGGGTTAGGAGGTCAAATTTGAGACCTCATGCGGATTTGTCCGCTGATGCTCTAGATGACTCGGGATCATCTAGAGGAGTTGACCTTGCATTTTGAAGCTTGATCTTGGTTCCATAGTCTAGGTTGATCTCCATTGCTTATCTTGCACCTAGTTCTATGGGTTTAGTCATTTATATAGTTTTATTATTTCTCTAGTTTGGAACCCTATGTTTATTTCTTTATTGTCATTGATTTTACATGTTTTTTTAAAAAAAAAATGAATATCTTAAAATCCTCTAAAAATATTTTTTTCTCGCACCGTGTGGATGCCTTGAGGTTTGAGTTTGCTTTGCTATGAGATTTGAGCATCTTAACATCTTGATAGTGTATGGGCATCCTATTTGGTTCTTTCTTGCGATGTATTTGGGCGTTAAATGTGTCAGGCCACATGTATCTGTGACTACCACCTCTACACGTCAAAGTTAAAGAGATTATTTGACAAGGCAAGTTTGATTCTCATGCACCTAGATATGTCTCGTATTTTTCCTAGGCGATTGACCATTTTTGGCCTCATATCTGGATACGTTGTTATGTCTTTCTATGCAAAAGAATAATAAAAAAATATATATACCTAGTTGTGGGTGAGATAAATGTTTATCCGGGCGTTCATTGAGTAACCGGACAATTGGGGTGAGGTACTCTCCCCCTAAGCGTTCGCGTCAAAAGGTGGATAGACCTCGTGAAGACATTTGTATTGGACCACTTTCCTAGTAACCGGATTATTCGGCTCTATCCAGTCCGAATATTCGCGTCAAACGGTAGTGGGGTAAAAGAAAATACCTTAAAGCATTCGTGATTGGACCATTCGCTTAGTAACCGGGCATTGGGTATGAGGTACTCTTACTCCCAATTTTCGCGTCAAACAGCAATGGGGTAAAAGCGAAAACACGACTATGAAATTCTATCTAATATTAAGTATTAAGTTGAGGGGGAGTTGTTTTTTTTTGGAGACATAATTAGTATCAATGGGTGCTTAGTTGGACTTCGTGAGGGGGAGAGTGCGTGACAGTCCAATGGTACATGAGAATTTTTCGGATGCTTGGATGGTGATCTTAATTTTCTATGACGTGTTTCACACACTCACCACTATCATAGACTCATATGTCATGGTGCGTTTAATTTTTCAATATATCCTTGCTTGGTTCTATTTGATTTGCCCATGCATTTTCATTATGTTCACTCCTCGAGTCTCATAGCCAAGACCTGCACCTCAGCTGGTTTGATCCAGTTTTAAGTTCTACATGTATATTTGTGGTTGCCCAGTGTGATTTTTTTTTGGGACATCTGCTCTTTTTCCTGGATATTGATTAGTCCTTTAGATGCGCGTCATTGTTTTGGGGTATTTTGATATATAACTACTTATGGCTTTATGGCAATGTCTGTTTTGGCTACTAGCTCTCGCTATTTTCAACAACTCACTAGACTATACTTTAATTGCTCATTCTTCGTTCACTTCACTTTATATCTCATGTTGAATATTTGCTTCGTTACTGTTATTCGTTATGGAATAATTGGAGTATGGTTTATGTTAATGAATATACAGTCGTATTTATATTTCTTGCTTGGGTTATAGATTATCTTTTCACTTGTTGGCACTTGTTTTTTTTAATACTTACTCACATTGCTTGATAGTGCTTTTCCCTTCCCCGATAATGATTATTGATTTTGAAAATCTTTGATTATCTTGGTTTATTCATGTTTATTTGATTACATTCCCTTACTTCTACCTTTGTCCTTCCGTGCCAAAAAGGGGGAGTAGTTTTATTTGTAATGTTGTGTGCTTGATTGTTGTTGCGGCTTTGCGGTGATCACATTCTCGTTAGGGGATAGGTATCTTCAATGTTAGTGTGTTTTGTCATGGAAGTGCCAAAGGGGGGAGATTGTTAGGACCATAGGCCACATTCTTTCTGTATTGGCAAATCTCACGACAAAACACACATTTAGGTGTATCCCTATTATCGAGTTGTACTTTTTATTTTTAGATGCGTCTGTTTAAGATCGTGGAAGGAAATCAATGTGTAATTGTATCTATGTTTTGATGTAAGTCAAGGGTGTCGAGTTTTAGAGCCATAGATAGTGTTTTCAAAGAAAGTGCTCGAGCAAAAACATCCAAAGAACTAATCTGCCGTAAAAGTGCTCGAGCAACTCGAAATGTGCTCGAGCAAGAGAGTCTCGCGGCTTATAAATACAGCGACTAGGGTTTCAAAAAGGAACGTCTTTTTGACCACCACATGAACGTGAGAAATTTAGAGAAGAGAGAGGGGTTTCCTTTGAGTCTTGGAGCACAACTAATGCATCGTTGATCAACGCAATCAACTCCAAGAAGTTTTTCCGCAATCGTTATTCAATCTTTTAATACTTTTCCAGTGGATTTCTGGAAGCATCTCGGAGGGCTTGAGTGATTCAAGGCGTGCGGCAATCAAACACTTGGTGCGATGAACGTGGATTCGGCAATCGGTTCTTGGGTCAATTGAGAGGAGTTTCAATTGTAAGTATAGGTCGATTGTAATCGCACAATGGTTCCATTAGTGTTTTGATTCCTTCCCGTGGTTTTTACCCTATTCGGGGTTTTCCACGTATATCGCGCGTTCATCGTTTCTTCGTTTATTTTTAATTCCTATTATTGCTTGATTATTCGACTGCTAGCAAAATAGGATTTTTCAGTTACAAACTATTTTGGATTTAAAAATTCACTGATCATGTAAATATGTATGGTACCCTACCAAGAAACACATAACAAATACAAAAAATATACATATGGACATACCGTATTCCCATTTTAAAGGGGCGTACCACAGAATTTTCCTACAAATAAAAGTGGGACATCTCAACTAAACGGGCAGTCGGGCACCTTCTCTTCTGTCAAACAAAAGAATTCTAACCTCCAGAAAAAGAACCAAAAGAAAATTCTCAAGTTGCCAAGATGTTAGCAGAGGCGCAGAGCTACCAAAAGTTCCCCAAGTCCTCAATGATACAGCATGAGTATGAAGAAAATAAAATAATTAGTATATTTCGACATCTGGTTCTAAAAAAAAATAACACCAAAACTGTCACAAGATTGCTACAACAGTTGGCCGATCAAGTGGGTATTTAGGGACTGATTGTGGAGAAGGATTTTGGTAATATTTCTCGGAATAAAGAGCCACGATAAGAAAAGTAGTTCCTTTTTTTTTTTCTTGGTAAGAAAGTAGGTATGTTCGAGGTGATTTTGAATAACTCATTTTAGAATTTGATAATTATTTTTCCATTCACTTTCCAACGATGATTTATATGAATATTGTGTCCTGGATATTTATACAGTACTCCCTCCGTCCATTTTTAAATGTGTTACTTCGTAAATCCAACTTATTAAAGAAACATCATCATTACACATTTCACATCAACTTTTTCCTCCACTTTACATTTTTCACATCAATTTTTACCTCTACTTTTCAAAATTATTCTTAACTTTTAACCCTTTACCCACTAACTTTTCAAAAGGACAAAATGATAATTGTACAAACTTTTACCCATTAACTTTTCAAACCACACACTTATTTAGGGACAGTCCAAAATGAAAAGTTAAACACTTAAAAAGGGACGCGCGGAGGGAGTATGATTTTGAAATTCTACAAAGAAAATCATTTGCCTTATACATGCATTCTTATAATCAAGTATATTTAATATTATGGTCACCCAAGCTATCAAATTATGCTACTCAGATACTTCTTCCATGCATAATCTATTTTTTCACATTTTCAAATGCTTTCAATGTCTTTTTATTTATTTTTTATTTATGAAGTGTATACAATTTCTTCGTAATCCAGATAAAATATTATAATTAAAAACCTTTAATCCGGAAAAAAACTTCTCCCAAATCACTCCTAAACTCCAGGATGTCACTCGATTAGATTTTTATATCGGCAAAAATATATATATTGATAACTTGATAATGGTACATCGAGAAAAAAAGAAGAAGGGAAAACACCTGCATCATGATATTGATACACGAGGCAAAGTGATAAACCCACGACAAAAACAACGCCCAACAAAATTTTGAATGTAGACACAAATGTTTTTGTATCCAAAGCCCAGAGAACAGGAAATCAAAAACCCAATGGCTATTCCAGGTTTGCACCCAGCAACCAAGCAATAGCAAACCCAGATAATGCGTAATGAGAGATTGGTAGAAACACTTCCCCACAAGGCATCAAACCCAGATAATGCGTCCGTGACATATAGTCTGGCAAATCAATCTCGTAGTACAATCCTAGAAACTAGACAACCATGCACTCCAAGAAAACTTGATAGCTACTCCTACTTATCGATTATCGATCACCACCCATGCACGTTATTGTTGTAAATTTGCAGAATTTCGCGTAAATAAAACTGAGGCATTTAGAGGGTCTCTCGAGGCAACCGAAAGGTCTCGACTGGATTCAAAGAATCTAGACACTGTTAGTGATGCGTGGCTAC
>JADGMU010001253.1:0-31319 GCA_016920895.1 Vaccinium myrtillus | reverse complement strand
CTTTCACCATGGATAAAGAAATATGTAGAGTCTAAAGTTTCATTATTTTCATTTACCATTTTGTTATTGAATATTTGAAGCTGTGGTAGGAGTAATAGGAGTAGTTATGCTAGGTAAATTATACCAATACTGTAAGAGTATAGAGTAATTTATACTGTAAATAATCTGTATATTATTTCAACTACGTGAATTGTTTAATTAATATTTTGACTGTTTATCTTTTGAACAGGACACATACGCCAAGAAGGTATATACCCCAACCATACCCAAAAACGGCTACCCTACCTCGGGATTTACACACCTCACAATGGGAACCTAGGAACCTGGGCAACCTGAAGTGGCGTGGTAGTTCGCAGACCTACGGCCAAACTATTAAAAGAACAACCACCAAAACAACCTCCTCAGAAAAACAAAAGGATAAATACAACCCCAAAAACAAATATATCCCAAAAGATAAATATTATGATAAACCAAAATACGATAAAAACAAAACAAATAAACCAAAAACACAAAGTAATAAAAAAGATGTTACCTGTTTTAACTGTGGCAAAAAAGGCCATTACAAAACTACTTGCAAAGTTAAAAACAAAATCAATCAATTGGCAATTTCCGAAACAGATAAACTCGCTATACTAGAAATATTCAAAATCTCAAATCAGCAAGATAATAGTAATGAAGAACCTACAAACTCCTCTTCAGAATACCACTCCTTAGATTCAAGTAATGATGAAGACCAAATCAAATTCGGTTGTAACAATACATGCTTTGTCGAAATCAATGTTATTTCCAAAGATCTCCCAGAAGAAGAATTATTAATTGACCTAATCAGCAAAATTGAGAACGACCAATTAAAACAACAATATATCAAAAAATTAAAAAATGTGTTTAGTAACAAAAATAATGAACCAAAAATACCAAAGCCAATTATTAATCTAAATGAAACTTTAGAACGGTTCCGTCAAACAAAAAGCCCCGAGTACAATGTCAAAGAAAATATCCACCTATTACAAGAAAAAATCAATACACTCCAACAAGAAAATAAAAAATTTCAAATACAAATAAATCAAATAAATTATACATTAGAACTTTTACAAATAGCAAAATCATTCAACGACGAACCACCAAAAGAAATTATTCCAGAAATACTGCAAGAACAAAACACACTTTCAATAATTAACAAACCTCATATTTCAAAATGGCATACAAAAATAAAATTAATTATTGACGACTTTCAAATCCAGCTTATCGCTTTAATAGATACGGGCGCCGATCTAAATTGTATCCAAGAAAATATTATTCCTGCTAAATATTATCATAAAACCAATGATCAATTATGTTCGGCAACCGGAAGTAAATTAAAAATCAAATATAAATTGCCTAAAGTTTTAATTCATCAAGACCAAACCTATTTCGAAACCTCTTTTGTTCTTACCCAAAACCTGACCAATCATGTTATTTTGGGAATTCCCTTTATTTCTCTTCTTTATCCATTTCTTACTTCCAATACAAATATAACTGCTTCACCACTTGGCAAATCAATTACATTTCCGTTTCTTTCTGCTCAAGATTCTACTTCCTCAAATTCTATTTAACTTATTTATTTTGCAGATGACAACAAACAGGCATTTTGGAGAGTTTTCACTACCAAATTTTGCCCCTGGATCAAATCAAAAATTTCAACTACTTCGTTATCTAAGAGACATTAATGACACTCAACAATGTCTCCTAGATAACATATGGAGTGCTACAAACACCCAACATTTACAAAAATCTCTCGATGCCTTGAGCATCTATTTTCAAAATCAAAATTTCTGTCATCAAAAACAAATTTCGAATTCAAACATTTCTAACAATTTATTGCCTGCTTGTTATAAGAATTTACTTGACAGGAACAAAACACTCATGGATCAGGTCAAAACGTTGCAACAGCAACTCCAAAATTTCAAACGACGTCCCTCTATTGCCCCACTGGTAATAGCTGAGCATGTGCAGTCATCCCCACTGGATGATGGTGATAGCGTGTGTACAGCCATTCCAAAAATTTTAGCATTACCAAAAACATTATCCATATTTCCCAAAAATTTCCCAACAGATATTACTACCACCATTCAACAATGTGCCCAACAAAAAGGCCAGCATTTTCACCAATTTCTTTTTCAAACATTAGTCCAAATTGCTGGCCAAAACCCATTCAATTATCCAGAGATTCTCCCTGGCCTATCCTTCACTTGGGACACCCTTTACTACCAACATCCAAACTTGAAACACTGTCCCAAAACTAAAATCCATTGCCAAGAAATCCCATTAGAAAGATCCAACTGTGAATGCAACTTAATTTTTAGTATTCCCAAAGCATGCATTAACATGACCACTTTCCAAGATATCACTGTACCATACGAAAACCAGCAAATCCAAATTACCCCCATGACCCTACTTGATTACGGGTTCCTTCACCAGATGATTTTTACAAACATCAACCAAACAAACCGCATACCCCGAAAATTAGCCATTTGTATCCAAAACTGTTTCGCTATACCTTGGGTACTAGTTTGTCAAGCAATTATCCAAAGCAAAATGCCAGAATGGACACCTTTTGGTTCTATTATCCCAGCTCAACATATTATTCATGTAACCCCTAGTCAAAATTACAATGACCATTATACCCAATTTCCTTTATTAGGTTGCGAATTTCAGACCTGGATTTGTTCCAACCCCATACCTCAACAAATACAAGATTCCATTGCATACAACATTGCCAGCCACATTGGCGACACAGAATCCTTTACCCAAAAACAAAAGCAATATGGTTTATTTAGTGAGGATCCAATACAAAAAATCCGTACCCTACATTATTATGGCGAAGTCCCTTTTATTTTCCATACCAAAATTTCGTAGCAGTTCAAGCCTTTGAAGACTACATCCAGCAGCAAAATGATCAAGAACAAGATTACGATATGTCTGACAGCTCCCTGGAAGAAGCCAATTATTAGAGTGAAATTCCAACTCAATATCATCCGTAGCAAAACAAAGAAGTCAAAAGCGTCATTACAAGAAATCAATTATGGAAAGACAAGGATGGGGACCACTCCCTTTATCTCATGCCTTTTTCACCAACAACTTCATCATCAAAACGAAATGATCGCACAAAGAAGGCAATCAACATGGTGGGTTCTTTCAACTTTCCCTCATAATTTCCACAAAGAAATTATGAAATCAAACTTTCCAGCAAGACCAAATACGTCCAGCAACACCAATTACCTCTTTTGCCAAAAGAGAAAACAATTATTTCAGCTTTTCCACCGAAAGCATCCCCTCAAGTCAAAAAGCAACATCAAGTGCTCTTTACTTTTCAATATTAGAATGATTGTAAACAGGGTTCCTTATTCTATAAAAGGACTCTCAATATCAGTAGTTAGATATCTTGCATTTTTTACATCTTTCAATTACCCTCTGAACTCTCTCCACTCTCTCGACTCTGCCTTCCCTCCATCCCTCTCAACTCTTCCTCCTCCCCCTGATATGTACCAGTAGCTTCAAGTAAGCTCTTCCAATTCAATACAATGATTTGAATTTACATTTTCATTATTTGTTTTAATTATTGCACTTATTATGGCCGGTTCTACCGCCCTTATTATTATGCATCTTTTATGGCTGGTCGAGTGTGTGTGTGTGTGTGTGTGTGTGTGCGCATGTGTGTGTGTATGTGTGTGTGTGTGATTGTGTGTGTGCAGCACATGGCATTACGTGTGTGCATAATTAGGCGTAACGTTAGGATGCATCATTCGAGGGCCTTTCGAGTTATTTTTTGAAAATCAGAACCGTCTATATTTTTTGTAAGATGGAATATATTATTCATGTCAAAAATTAAGTATATTTATTATCTCTATATGCTCGATCGGAGTTAACAAATATTTTTCTACTAATGATTCTCACGTCCGGAATCTCCCAATGAAGGGGTTTTCAAAATCTGATTGGCCCAAAATTTGGTGAGGTTTATTAAAACACCAATAAAAACAAAATAGTCGGTGTTGATCGTCGTATTTGTGTTGCGATCATGTGGCTAACTACATTAGACTATAGCAGTATATATTGGTTCATAACTAAGTAAGTTCAATGTATAACATTGAATGGTGGATACTGGTTCGTTTTCTTACATGTTTGATCTAAACCGATACGATTTAACATCTTATCAATTCTATCATTCTCCCCGAAATTGATGATCCTCCAATGTCGGTAACCACGCGATCTGAACACATTCAGTGCTTCTAGTGGCATTTGAACACTATAATGCACCATTTCAAGGCCAGCTGATCTATTTCTTGAAAATCAGAACCGTTTGATGTGTTTAAAACGTGTTTGTAAGGTCCAATGAGATGATTTGGCCAAAAAAACAACCCATAAGGGCTTGATCGGAGCAATTTTTCATATAGCGGTTTTATGAAAAAATGCTCCGATCAAGCCCTTCCGGGTAGTATTTTTTTGCCACATCCCTCCGTAGGTCCTTAAAAACACGTTTTAAACACATCTAACGGTTCAGATCGTCGAAATTTTGTCCGAAAATTGGAGTTCGAGGTCTAAATTTTTACACCTTGCGGGATCCTTCATATGAAGTTTATTGCTTATTTTAGTTAATTAAACTTAGTATTTTTGTAAATTAATTTCTATAATATGATTAATTTCTATTATTTATTAATTTCTATAATTTAATTTGATAATTTCTATAAGCTGTTTCATGATGTGATTAATTTGGTTGCTTGTTTTTCGTAAACCGTGCGGGTGCCTTAAACCCCCCCCCCCCCTCTCGTAACTTAGCTCCCGAACCCGAGAAATCTTGGTAACGTGCCGGAGAAAGCTTTTTTTGCGGGGTGTCCACAACGGGACGGCGATCCAATGGTCGGATAACCAGAGTCGGAGAGGGGTAGAGAGAGAGAGAGAGACTGAGAGAGGGTCTGAGTCGCAGAGAGAGAGAGACAGAGAGACTAAGGTAACGTTTGCAGGCCCTAGGAAGGGGAAAAAAAGATTATATATATATATATATATGGATCAATTTCTAATGAGGGATCCCCCATTTTATTTAAAATGAGGACCTCATGCTTCCCGACCAAATTTCGACGATCCGAACCGTTAGATGTGTTTAAAATGTGTTTTTAAGGTCCATCGCGAAGATTCATCCAAATAAAATACCCGTAAGAGCTTAATCCGATCAGTTTTTGTTAAAAACGATCAGTTTGGTCCTCATTTTATTTAAAATGAGGGATCACTCATTAGAAGTTGATCCTATATATATGGATATATATATATATATATATATATATAGTGTGTGTGTGTGTGTGTGTGTGCGCATGTGTGTGTGTATGTGTGTGTGTGATTGTGTGTGTGCAGCACATGGCATTACGTGTGTGCATAATTAGGCGTAACGTTAGGAAGCATCATTCGAGGGCCTTTCGAGTTATTTTTTGAAAATCAGAACCGTCTATATTTTTTGTAAGATGGAATATATTATTCATGTCAAAAATTAAGTATATTTATTATCTCTATATGCTCGATCGGAGTTAACAAATATTTTTCTACTAATGATTCTCACGTCCGGAATCTCCCAATGAAGGGGTTTTCAAAATCCGATTGGCCCAAAATTTGGTGAGGTTTATTAAAACACCAATAAAAACAAAATAGTCGGTGTTGATCGTCGTATTTGTGTTGCGATCATGTGGCTAACTACATTAGACTATAGCAGTATATTTTGGTTCATAACTAAGTAAGTTCAATGTATAACATTGAATGGTGGATACTGGTTCGTTTTCTTACATGTTTGATCTAAACCGATACGATTTAACATCTTATCAATTCTATCATTCTCCCCGAAATTGATGATCCTCCAATGTCGGTAACCACGCGATCTGAACACATTCAGTGCTTCTAGTGGCATTTGAACACTATAATGCACCATTTCAAGGCCATCTGATCTATTTCTTGAAAATCAGAACCGTTTGATGTGTTTAAAACGTGTTTGTAAGGTCCAATGAGATGATTTGGCCAAAAAAACAACCCATAAGGGCTTGATCGGAGCAATTTTTCATATAGCGGTTTTATGAAAAAATGCTCCGATCAAGCCCTTCCGGGTAGTATTTTTTTGCCACATCCCTCCGTAGGTCCTTAAAAACACGTTTTAAACACATCTAACGGTTCAGATCGTCGAAATTTTGTCCGAAAATTGGAGTTCGAGGTCTAAATCTTTACACCTTGCGGGATCCTTCATATGAAGTTTATTGCTTATTTTAGTTAATTAAACTTAGTATTTTTGTAAATTAATTTCTATAATATGATTAATTTCTATTATTTATTAATTTCTATCATTTAATTTGATAATTTCTATAATATCGATAATTTAATTTGATAATTTCTATAAGCTGTTTCATGATGTGATTAATTTGGTTGCTTGTAGGCTGCGAAAAAATAATTAAGTGCGAAATTCTTGATCAAATTTTAGATCCTAGATTGGGTTTTCATCCAGGACTCTCCAAATTCCCACATTTCTTGATCAAATTTTGACGATCCGAAACGTCTAATGTGTTTAAAACATGTTTTTAAGTGTACCCGTTAGTAATTATCAAAAAATTTATCGGGAAGGCTTGTTCCGATCAGTTTTTTATTAAACTGTACATATACAGTTTTTAGTGAAAACTGATTGGATCAAGCTCTTCCCTGGCAATTTTTTTTTTTTAATGATTTGTCGCGAGGACCCTTAAAAACTTCTTTTATACACATTGGACGGTTCAGATCATGAAAATTTGATCAGAAAATAGGAGTCCCTGATGGGAAGCCCATCAGATATACCTGATTGGACAATTGACGTATATATGTAATACTTGGTTACCAACATTATTAAGGTTTCTCCAATTGTTACTTGAGAATTCGGCAATTAATCAAAATGCATGTAAACCGATTCAGACACCCAATTTTATTTTGTGAAAAATCTTGTATGAATCCTCAAACTATCTTTACAAATACACCTGAATTTCGCAGCAAAATTAGCCACCATCGATCGTTATTGGACACAACGTGCAGCTATTTCTAGTTAATATTTCTGACAGAGACCTGGACCAGCCCAAAAAAAAAAAATACTTAACAAATGCTTTCACCTTCACTGGCTATACATACAATAAACTTCAAGTCCAAACTCCCGCACCCTCTTAAGTTACGGACCTCCACTTTCCGGATCAAATTTCGACGATCCGAACCGTTAGATGTGTTTAAAAGGTGTTTTCAAGGTCCAACGCGAAGATTTGGCAAAAAAACATACCCGGAAGGGGTTGATCGGAGCAGTTTTTCACAAAAACGCTAACATACATTTCACCTTCACTGGCTATACATAACAAATGCTTAACAAATGCTTTCACCTTCACTGGCTATACATACATTTCACTCTTGAGGAAGTCTACGTGCATAAGTTTTGAATGCATCAAAATCTTAGGGTTTCGGTGTATACCATTGCCCTCGTTGGGTTCCTTTCTGTGAGATAATAGTTGGTGAAGTTCACAACTAGTTTAATTTAATACTAATGTTTTGTTTGTGTGTGTCATATGAGGGAGGGAGAGAGAGAGAGGTGGATATTTAAAATTTTAATTTTATATTCAGCTGCACCTAGTTGACTTAAAATGTGAGAAATGATTGATGTAGCAGGGGTGTATTCTGTGTAGCTAAGGTTGGTTTTTATCGGTCGGACACATCCACTCCTCGTTTTGTATCACATGTATATCTTTGTATTCTTGTTCAATTAGTACAATATATTTTTTTGTGTTTTATATATATATACAATAAACTTCCAATAAGGGTCCCTTATTGAAGTTACCATGCGGACCTCACATTTCCGAGCCAAAATTTGACGATCCGAACCGTTCAATGTTTTTAAAATGCATTTTCCAAGGCCTACGCGGAAAATCTTCAAAAAACAATACCCGGAAGGGCTTGATCGGATCAGTTTTTGTTAAAAATTGTTAAAAACGCTATATATAGCGTTTTTAACAAAAACTGATCCGATCAAGCCCTTCCGGGTATTTTTTTTTGAAGATTTTCCGCGTAGGCCTTGGAAAATGCATTTTAAAAACATTGAACGGTTCGGATCGTCAAAATTTGGTCCGAAAACACAAAAAAAGCCTAGGTCCGCATGGAATTTTCCCATAAGGGACCCTTATTGGAAGGGCTTCCTATATATATATATATATATACACGTACTCTCCGGTCAAGGATCCCGGAAATCCCGGATTGAAGCGTTTTGGAGCATTTAGAAAATGTTTTTGCATGATCCGAGCCGTCCAATGTGTTCAAAAGGTGTTTTCCAAGGCCCACGCGGGAAATCTTCAAAAAAAAATACCGGGATGGGCTTGATCCACGCAGTTTTTCGCAAAAACTGCATATTTAAAAAATTGCGTGGATCAAGCCCTTCCCGGTATTGTTTTTTGAAGATTTCCCGCGTGGGCCTTGGAAAACACCTTTTGAACACATTGGACGGCTCGGATCGTCAAAATTTGATCCGGAACTATGAGATCCGGACCCAAGGGTCCCGGACAGGAGAGTTCCTCTATATATATATATATATATATATATATATATCTCGATAAGGAGTTGCAAAAAGTGGAATATTTAGATTTTCAATAGAATGCTACGGCACACATTTTAAGTTGGGTGTTTGCGGTATGCAGCCATTTGAATCACTTCGGATCGATCTATGATATTTTATAAAAAAAACCTCATTATACCAATGTTGATTTTTTAAATTTTGCATATAAATTCAAAACATCGATCTTGAAATCATGAAATTCTTACGTTATGAGTTTTTGTATTTATTTGAATTTATGAAATTTCTATGCTACAAGTTTTCATCTTAATGCTAGGCTTTTTTAAGTGAAATGTTGTGAATTTCTCTGCAGATGCTATCAAATTTTGTAAAAAAAAAAAAAATTACAGACTTCAATACGAAATGTCACAAATTTAAAAAAATTCAAGGTGTATACTGTATATCCCCACATGAAGTTCGGACATTTTAAAAAAAAAAAGTAAGTTGCTTTTTTTATTTTGAATTTTGAATTTTACAAACAACAAGCTGTAGATTACCTGGCACATGCACCACGTACTCTAGCGGAAGTAGATTTGTACAACGCGACTTAGAAATTCTTTAAAGATTTTTTATTTGTACTATAAATGAAAAGTACTCCATTATTGAAACAATTCATTTTAATTTATTTCTTAATTCTGTCAATAATTCATTGCATGATTACAAACCACAGGCTGTTTTGGAAATTAGTGAAAACATCTTATTCAAATAGGGTTTTTATTTAATAATTTATTTTATTGAAAACATTTCTTTAGTCAATAATTCAATGGAAAACAATTGCCTAGAACATGAACAATGTGAATGCGAGCCTAACATCAGAAAAGTCCAGCTTCAAATGAACTCAATTATTGGGAAAGCCAGGATAGCACAGCTGACAATTCCATTTGCTTCCCTTAGTGGAGGCTGCGAGTTCGAGCCCCATGAGGGCGCGGTCGGAGTTCAGGGCTATGGATAGTCTCTGGGCTTCCTATGGACTAACTAGCTAACTCTCCTGATTTCCTAACCCCGCTGATGTATGCCGTTTGACAAAAAAAAAAAATGAAAAAAACTCAATTGTTACACTAAGAATTTTAAACTCTCCTTTTCGAAGTTCACACCCTAGCCGGAATCAAGGTTGTCATAAGGGGTATCGTATCAGAGGTGGAGGGAGGGGGGTCAAGCGGGGTCACTTGACCCCACTGAGGTAGCAGATTTTAATAGGATATGTATAATATTTTTTAGAATTTTGTATTTTTGCCCCTCGTATATGGTATTTCTTTGCCCCAACTACTTGCCCTCTTTACCGTACGCAAAATCATTTTTTTTTCAAACTCTCTGACTACTACTTGCCCTCCTTACCACACCAAATCAATTTTCATCTAACTCTCTAACCCTCTCCAACTTCAATTAGCTCTTGTGGAAGTAGCAAAGAAACGTATCCACGTTGCCAACTTCTTTGCTTTGATTTCTAATATCGTTAATGTTGTTGGAGCCTCGTGCAAATGTCGTGATATTCTGCATGAGAAGCAAGCTAAAAAACATGTTGAGGCGCTTAGTCATTGATATGCAACTCAAAATCGCTTGGCCGAATTTTATCCTAAAGACTTTTCAGGTACTGGGCTTTTGGCGTTTTCGGATGAACTTGAGAATTTCATCATTGATGTGAGGTCTAGAATTGGTTTGAAAGATGGTTGAGACCCGAAAAAATATAGGCTATCCATTGGTTTTCAGGCTTTTGGCTTTGGCTCTAGTGTTACCTGTTGTGACAGCTACAGTAGAAAGAACATTGTCTGCTATGAAGATTGTGAAGAATCGACTTCGTAACCGAATGAGTGATCAATGGTTGCACGATAGCTTAATTGTGTATATTGAGAGGGAGATTTTTTATAGTATCACAATTGAGGATGCGATTATAGGTTGTATATCTAATTAGCTACTTTTTGTTTGGCATTTCAGTGTATCTTTTGGGGATCTATTGTAAAAGAAATTATATGTTATTACTAGATATCTACTTTAACTCCTTTCTATTTCGCATTTTGGTGTTTTTTTTTTCCAATTATTATGCTTTAAGAATTTGACCCCATTGACATTTGGTTCTGGCTCCGCCCCTGTATCGTATTGTACAGTATATCGTTTTTTTCAGTGTTGTATGTATTGCATTGAGAAATGTTTCAAAAAAGTAGTTACACCCAAATACTCAATACGAGACATCATCCTGTATGAAAAAGTATCAAGTATCGCATCATGAATTGTGCAAGAATTGTGGTCTATATTCTGCGGTCTATCTTATTTAGCAATTTCACGACATTAACACAGCTTTGCTTGTATCTCTGTTTATCGATTTGTAATTTATTTTTCATTTTAATTTTAGAATGTCCGTTTAGGAAGTGGAAAAGTCACATATATGGATTATGATTTTATAGCCGATTCAATCACATGCATGGTTTATGTTTTTATAGCCGATTCAATCACCATGGGAAATTAGAATCAAGAGGAGCAGATAAGAAACAGAATTGTTATACTCTTTTAATTTAAGTGATCGAGTAATTCAATACACTTTCCGGTTAAAAATATAATTTTTTAGCTCATCACAAAAAGAAAAAAACACATCATTTTATTTCATATCTCCGTGCAGTGCATAGCACGGGTTCATGCTAGTTGTGCAAAAATTGTAAGGTCTATATTCTGCGGTCTATCTTATTTAGCAATTTCACGACATTAACACAGCTTTGCTTGTATCTCTGTTTATCGATTTGTAATTTATTTTCCATTTTAATTTTAGAATGTCCGTTTAGGAAAGTGGAAGGAAATCAACGTAATATTGTGTAATTGAGGGTTTCAAGGAAGATCAAGATAATCAAGGGTTTTGACACTTAGCAATTTCGAAAGGAAAGAAAAATAAAAGAAATTGTGTTTTCTGTATATGGCAACTTCTCGGAATATACAAGTCGAAAAGCAAGGAAAAATCAAGGAAGATATTGCATTGTTTTAAAACTGTGTTTTGTTTTTAACAATTTCCATAGTACCAGTTTTTCTTTTTATTTGGAAAAGAATAATCATAATTGTCTATCACTAAAACGGATTTTTTTAGATTCATCGGGAAAACGGTCTCTAAACAATGGCGGAGCTTCGTAAATTAACTATAGGGGCTAGGCGCTATAGTTAAAATTTGTATTTTTTTGTTAGATATTTAATAAAGTATAAAATTTTGAAAATAATTAAAAAAGTAAGAATAATTTTCATTTCCCGAATACTAAATTATGGTGAGTGATACTATGCGATAATGATACATCGTTCGTCAAGTGATGCCCGGCGACTCTTTTATGATAGTGGCACCTTGCTTCTGGCTTGTACCATGGAGCCTTTGGATCATGTTTGGTTCTTTTTTACATACTTCTTTGCAACAGAAAATAATTGAGTACGAGCGTGCCAGAGAGAGTTTCAATCTCCTCCCTCAGATTAACTTTGGAAAACCAAATCTAATCAGGCGATTGTGTTTTTTAATGGTTCAATTACCTCAATTAAGAGGATTTTTCTTTCAAATTGAAGAAATGCAAAAACCAATATACTTAGGAAATTAAAGAACAACAAAGAAACAAGATACTTCGATTAATAAACCAAAGATAAACTTTCTTCGAAATTGCCTTCAACTTCAAATACAAGGTAACGAGAACTTTGAACAGATGATTGTTACAAAAACAACCGAGAGTAATCCTAACTACTTCCTAATCTACTTCGAAACTGAGTTCGAAATCCTAAACTACTTGCCAATGAACAAACCAAACATCATTTATTTGATAGCTGTTTGTTGAAGATTTGTCCGGGGTTTTTTCACTCTTCAATCTCTTCTATTTATAGACGCTGCTTGCAATTTGAACTTCCCGCTCAAAATATTTGAACTTGGCTTGCTTCGAACTCCATCTTTAACTCTTCGAATTGGCAGTTTCTTTCCTCCTCTACGTCTGAATTTGAATTCCTTTAATCTTCTCCCAGAAGTTTTAGTTTGAATCTGCACAGTTATTTAAAATAATTCAAATGATTACATATTAAGGGCATAACTGTCTTGCATGATGTTCTCCACGTGTTGTAACTGCTCATTGTTTTGTTTCACAAGTTTACACGTGGAGTTCATGTGTTTATCAGTTGAAAACATGGCTTCGAAGTCGATTTTCTATATTGACAATAACTCGTAACTGCCAATAACTGATTTTTAAATTGAGAAACAATACGACATCGTATTTACTCAACTTTATTCCATTAATCCACTGTATCTTTATTGACAGATATTTGCCAACGTTTGGCATCCCTGACTACGTGTCAATTAATTATTGGATTTGTTAATTTTATATGTAAACAGATCAGCTTATGATAACAACAATACTTAAGATTAATTTTTCAATTTATCAAAACCTTCCCATAAAAATTTGAATGACTTTGATTTAGTCTTGAAAAAAAATCATTGAACCAAGATTTATTTCATAATTCAGCCCCCTCCGACTTCGACTCTCGGCTCCGCCACTATCTCTAGGTGTTGTGCACTTAGGTGCCGTCCAATACCCAGATAGACGACCCAGATTTGGTCTCCGCCCCTTGGCATCCTATCCATTCATTGACGCGCGCAGGGCGATCAAATCTGGACCGTCCACCCAGGCACCGGACGGCTGATACTGTACCGCACAGTGCAAGCCACCTAAGGGTGCCCCGGCTCTAAAATAAAAGAGAGCATCGGTTTTTTCATAGTAAATGCATTTTATATTAATTTTTGACCGTTTCATTTTAGACTCTTAAAAATGTGCTATTTTTTTCCTTTTTCCGGTACTTCGGAAATTTTGAACATGTGCTCTACTGCTGTATGACGCATATATGAGTCAGATTCATTCTTCCTGACCAGTTTTGCATGTGAACAATATTTAAAGGAAAAGTCTAATTACACAACCATTTTTACAATTGAAGCCACATTAGCATGTTGACTTCTTTATTTCATGATCGAAAACGTTCACCTTATATAGCTAGTCGAAAATAATATAAATACCAAAATTCAGGTTTATATGGTGTCGATAAATGCATGATCAAAACACATTTGTCTCCTGTATGAATGAGTTATTTTATTTTCCGATTATGCATTTATCGACATTTTATAAACCTAAATCTGTGTATTCTTATTATTTTCGACGTGCTATATAAGGTGAACGATTTGGATCTTTAAAATGATGAAGTCTATATACTAATGTGGCCAATGGCGGACCCAGGAATCCAACCCAATGGGAGGAACTTATAATTGTGCAATTTTTTTTTAGTCAACGATTTTTCTAAATTAAGACATTTATTATGGATTATAAGGTTTATAATGCATTCTTTTTATAAAAAATAAATAAATAAATAAGAACAAAAAATGAGCAAAGAATTAATTCTACATTTTTATTTTTGAGATATATGTAAGTGCGTATGCTAAATATAGCGTTATATTACATAATTATGCTAAATATATAATATTAATATTTTTTTTTAGTTTTGAGCGGGGGCACGTGCCTCCGTGTGCCCCCCCTTGGATCCGCCCCTAAATGTCGCAATTTAATTGTAAATTTGGTTGTAAAAATGGATATGTGACTAGACTTTCCCATATTTAAATGATGTTAGCGAATAATGGTGTACTGCGTTCATATTTATTCTTAACGCTGCACAGGTGCCTTGGGGGAGGACAGCATCCATGTTGTCCCAATCTGGGTTGTCCGTGCTCGGCAATGGACGGCTCGGATTTGTTTGGACAAGATGTGATCCGAGCTGTCCATCATCAAGCACGGGCGGCCCAAATCGGACAACGTGCATGTTGTCCCCGACAGCATGCACCCTGGATTTGTTTTCCCGTTCATACCTACCCGACACACTAAGCTTAAATGTGACACGATACATTTCTCTTTGTGCAAGCTAGTGTTGGGATACATGCTCCGCACGTAACCGTGGCTCATTAGTTTTGAGATATGCCTGACAATTTTTGTGCGTAGTTAGGTGTGTTGATAATTCCAAGTTAATGAAATATGGCCTTGTTTGTTTATTAGCTTTAGTTTAGTTTAGTTTTGGAGAAAGGGGTAATGAGTGGAAAGAGATAGAGAGAGAAATGAGGGTAACGATTACAAAACAAAAAAACAAACTAAATTAAACCATGAAACGAACAAGGCCGAGATCTTTTACCTAGATCATTATGTTGCAATTAGTTAATTTCGAGTTCTTCAGAAGGGCTAATGCTACTTATTCAAAGCTGAAAATTAGGGATGGTCCAGTTTTAAGTTTCTTTGTTGTTTGAAAGAGTCGGTTTGTAAGTGGTGGCTAGCTCATGTGGTAGAACTCTTGGATGCCCCACACTGCACCCCGGGATTGAGTCATTTCCCCCATCTCCCATGTAAAAAAAGGCGTTGATTAAGCCAGATGAGGTTATTGTTGCGCAAAGAGAGGTATGGGTAATGGCCGAAACGTTTTTTCCAAGTTGATTAAAAGGTTAGGTCATGCTCCAAGTTTAGCTATGAATGGGAATAATATTATTTCATGCATGTAAGATCATCTCCACTCTTACTCAAATTTTTACTTAACTTTGAGTAAAAATATGAGAAAAACCTTTATTTGGTATTGAGTATTCTAATGGGCAAACTCAAATTCATACACAAATTTGAGTACAAAGTTAATTAATGGCAAAACTACAAGTATAGGGTATGAAATTTGCCTCCAAACGTTTGAGTAAGCAAAGAGTCTAAATTTGAATGAAACTGTACATCGCTATTCGGAGTCCAGCAAGCATGGAATTGAAATCTAGACATTGCTAATCCACTATAACAGACAAATGGACATAGGCTTTGTCAAATGGGCTAGGAACCAAGAATTGGGCCCATTGACAAAGTCATGGTCCACGTAGCATCTATTAATGGGAATCATGGGCCAAGTAAATTCAATTCCCAAGCTTCCAAGCTTTTTTTTTAACATTTTTTGATTTCCACCAACTCTGTTCATCTACATTTAGCTTTTTTTTTCTGCATCATATGATTCATATCACAAGGATTAGACCTAATTTTGGAAGTTCAAAATGAAAAAATAAACGCCATACTTTTTTTTTTCTTTCACATGACAAAAAAAATAAAAATAAATTATTGATCTTTGAAAACAAATTACAAAGATTAAAATGATCCAAAACACGAGCCATCACGATTGGAAAAAGAGCAACCACAAGAAAGGCAACCCCGCACTCCGACAATCATATGCCGCTAGGATCCGAAGGGGAAAAAACAACCACCCAAAACTGGCAAGAACCCAACCAAAACAACAACCACCAAAAACCCACCCACCCATCCAAACTCACATCAGGTATTAAGCCACAAGTCCTAAAAGCATCGAGGTTTCTTCCCTCCACAGCCAATCTCTATTCTGGTTTTCGTTGATTTCTTCCATCTAAGCAATCTTACTTATCACTTCCTCATCGTCGCCATCATAACGAATTCCCAGCAACTTATCTAAAGCCCGTATTACTTGAGCGTCATTGAGAATGATTCTATTTCTGTTATTGAAGCCCTCTGAAGAAATGGATAAAAAGATTGAAGCCACTCCTTGTCTAAAAATAGACTTAGATTTGTGTGTTGTCATTTTTCCTCCCCTACAAACGGATTTTTTGAATATACCCTTCACTTCCCTCAATTGGACGAACTCTTCTTTTCCCTTCCATTACACCCTTCTTGCTGGTTGCTGCTCCCATTGAGTTAACTCCACATTCTGGCCCATGCTTGAAACAGACAAGTCCGAAGTAACTTCTCGATGGGCCGTACGTAGTTCACACTCTATTCTTATAACTGAGGTGTCCGGATTAATTTATGCGTACCTCGACTAATCTTGGAGGATCAATCACACTGTATTTTAGTAACGGTCCAATAAAATCCAAAGCAAATCCCTATACACTGGCCCCGTTACATTTGATAGAACATGTGAAGCTTCGAACCTGAGCATTACAATTCAGACTAAAATCCGGTAATGAGCACTACGATTGGGTCCAAGACATAATTGTTCCTATAATTCCCGGATACCAACAACTAGTTGGGGGCCAATCCATACGGGGCATTTATTCCGGCTTTAATTGAGCCCCTGCTAATGGACGATGCAATTAGTCTCTCAGGATAATTTGAGGTGAACGAAAGTTAGATACTTGAGTTTTAAAAAGTGAAGGAAAATATTAAACAAAATCCATGAGTTTTCATGTCATCTCCTAGGAAAGCCTTTCACCTTGTTTGGTTTGGGTTTGAGATTTGGGTTTTGAGTTTTGGCCTTTTGGGTTTTAAGTAGAGAGAGAAATGAAAATAATAATTAAAAATTATGGGTAATGATTAAAGAGAGACAGAGAGAGAAATGAAAGTAATAATTAAAAATAAAGATATTGATGGGAAAGAAATCGGGATAATGATGAAGTAATAATTTAGAAACCGGGTCTGGAGACCCAAACCGAACAAGCCCAAATTTACGTTCCTGCGTTTCCAAATGGAAACGGATAAAAATAAAATGAAAAAGAAAAAGTGTATTTTACGAGTCGTGATGTCTTTTATACTGTTAATTGGTTATAAATTTGTAAACCTGCATTAATAGGGAAACAAAGTCAGGATGGCCGAGTGGTCTAAGGCGCCAGACTCAAGTTCTGGTCCTCGTAAGAGGGCGTGGGTTCAAACCCCACTTCTGACAAATTCTGTTTTTTTTCTCTCTCTCTCTCACTCTAAAATGGGACTTGGGGGGGGTGTTGTGCACCCCTCGGCCATTGGATCGAGTTTTGGACGTCTCGGATGCGTTCGACAATTATCCTTTAATTTTGATTTTTTTTTACGGTAAAAAATTAAAACACATCCGAGCCGTCCAAAACACGATCCAACGGCCGAGGGGGTGCACAGCATCATACACAACACGGCTGTGCACAGCACCCCCATTTCGTCTAAAATGTCTCTTTCCTTATTAACTGGCTGCACGTCAACTCTTAACATATTTCACTGTCAACAAAATGCAATTTTAGGTATTATAGCTAAAATTTGAGGCCCTAAATTTATGGGTGGGAGGGCGTAGGCGTGCAATTAGAACAAACCCCAGTTGTAGGTATATAGCTAAAAATGTCCGGTTGGAGCCTTGTCCCGGACGACAAATTGATCATTTTTAGTGTCCCACAGACAAGTATTGCACTGGGGGGACTCGAACCCGAGTGCACAAGGAGGCAAGACCCTGTGTCCCATACCCATGCCAACTGGGCTACCACCTCGGTGGTGCCTGAATTTAGTTGGATGTTTTGATTTTTGTAGGATATTAGTAGTAGTTGATGAAACAGAATTAGACGATTGGGTTCAATAAAACCTGATATTTTAGGAGATGATAATTGGGAATATTTTATTGGATAATTGATTGAATACAGAGCATTGGTGTAGTTTTGAAAAGAAAGAACACTCTAAAAAAAAAATTAAGTCAAAAAGGAGTAAGGGGTGGTGTTTTGGCTTGTTTATATTCAAAATAAAAAATAAAAAATTTACATTTGTTAGTTTGCGTTGATTTTTTGTTGATTATTAGTTCGTCTAGACGAGAAATCTAAAAAGTGAAAAATTATTAACCAAACCAAATTTTTTGTGAATATAGACAAATAATTCACAATAAAATTGAATTATTTTTGTCTGTAGTGAACTTTTTAAAAATTTTGATAATGAATTTTTATTTTTTAAAGGAAAATGCTAACGGGTGCCCGTTAAGAGTACAAAAAAGTACAATTTAAAAGTACACTTGTACTTTAAAATACATCTTTAAATGTACTTTAACGTACAAGTGTATTTTTAAAGTGTACCTTTTTGTACAAGTGGAACTCATAAAAAGTGTATTTTTTGTACCCTTACAGGATGCACTATGACACCCGTTAGCATGACCCTTTTTTAAATTCCTCTCATCGAGACAAATTAATAATCTATAAAAAAAAATCGATGCAAAACTATCAAATGCAAATTTTTTTTTTTTTTTTGAGTAAAGACAAAAAAATTGATTGTTTTTGCTCATAACCCTCTACTGTCTCTTCTTTTTCCTCTTGAATTATCCCAACTGGAATGGAAATCACCATCATCTGTGTTCCACTAACAATAAACTGTTTTTTCCAAACACCGAGACAGATCATTCTCTCACAATACATCACATAAAAAACCGTGAAAAACCAATTTTTTCAAAAAACCAACTTAATGGAACACCCTAATCATTTTTTTTTTTTTTTACGACGTCCGAGACACAACGTATTCAAAATCGTCTAATTTACATGAACCCCACACATCACAAGATGCAAATAAAACCCACACACATCGGATGGCTCTAAAACATAAATTTGTGTCCAGACATCCGTGTTTCAATCATTTTCCTTGTTCATTTCTTTTGTTAACTTGGTTCCCAAAGAGACAATGAGAGCACCAATTAGACAAGTTCCTTCAGCAAATGGCAATAATTTTCTGGGAATAAAATGAAATCAAAATCAAAATATAAATTCCTTTATGGTACTAATTTGCATGTTCAAAATGAGTTAGGAAAATGGCGATCCCCATCAGAAAGGCCATCTGGAATCTAGGAGCAAATGATAGCCAATATACCCAAGGCGCCGTTCCACTAAAAGAGTAAGGAGATTTTTGGGTTTTTTCGACTTTACACGCTTTTACGCTTTTAAAGGCAGGTTATTTTCCCCACATACATCAATCAAAAAGCCGAAAAACCAAAGTTAGTGGAATGGCGCCCAAGCCTAAGCCAGAAATTGACTCCGAGCACGTATTGTTCATCTACGAAGATATTGTGCTTATAATGAGACCGAGAAATATATACCAAGCATAAGTAGAAAAACTACGGCAAGTAGTAATAGAAACTTCAACCTCTACAATAGAACTGTTCATTATTATGTTCGCGACCTTCATTCATTACAGAAGCTAATGTGATCTTCATTCATTACAGAAACTAATGATACGAAAACTAAACCTGTTAAAGAAACCGTGGACAATTACCCCAAAAAAAAAAAAAAACGTGGACGAAACGAAACATATTCTGTGTGTGAAAATAAAACCTAAACTCAGAAAAACAAAAGCAAACTCTTTATGCTGGAAGGTGATGGATGATCTCTTACTGTTTCGATGAGGCTCCAAAGACCTCCGTGTAACAAATGGGGCAAGCCTGACAAAATAAGGTACTGTCAATTTCTTGTTGTGTAACTAATATAATTTTTCTACTCAAAAGATCATTTTCTGAAAAATAAAATTGTTTGGCATGTTTTTGGAAAATAAAACCCGTTTTTCAGGAACACCAAACAGATGTTTTCAAAAAAAAAAATTAAAACTGTATTTGCATCAGAATAAGGAGAAAAGGATGGTTGGATTCAAACATGCAAGTTTCTCTATTTCTGAAAACGCAAAAACGATGATGCAAAACATTTCCAGACAGTAGATCACCTTGTTGATACTAAGCCATTTGGTGCCACAACCAACATGGTAGAGATGTTTGCATGGAAGAACTATCTGCCGTTCACCTCTTTTGTATTCCATCTGGCAAATTACACACCTGTTTTTTTACAAGAAAAAAACTGATCAAAATAAGGAAATTCAATGTCCTGATGAAAATTGGCACAATGGAAGAGAAAATAAATGAAAATTTATGCGTGAGGATCCTTCCAGGTAAAAAGACCAAAAAATTATAATAAATTGAGTCATCTCTGTTTCAATTCCTAGTTGTAACTTGGATGCATGAACTACCGAGCAGGCAAGCATATTACCTCTCCCCTAAGCCATACAACCAAATTAAGTGAATGGAATCATAATTCAAAGTTCAAATCAAAATCTCAATTCGTACTTCAAATCAACATAGTAACAGACATTGCAAACCGATACTGCAGAAAGGCTGTGAATCTTTGAGTTGGTAGGATCTTGTGACCTCATCTAGGTAAACCCTGCACCTGATCTTGATTAATACTGGATTCGTTTGTCGATTTTCATAAATTTTCAGTTTTTTTTAACTAAAGTGTGCAACTTCCCCCTCTCTCTATTCTACTAACATTTATTGCCTATTTAATTTCTATTTTAACAATTTGTATTGGCCTTGACTTGAATGAAATCTTATGTGATAGAATAAACTGATCAAACGACTCACTTGCAGTTTCTTTTTAACTGAAGAAATGGTCGATAATTTCTTGTAATCCCTTTCACTGCTTAGCCCTTTTCTTATACTAGTTTCATACATTTTGGTTTATTTATTAGGGGTTGGGTACGGGAGTTATTCAGGTATCTAATAAGCCAATTTCTACATTTATTAGAAGGCAACCCGACGGCAATATAAAATTTAAGCACATTAAGATAACCCCAGATATACAATAAGGGATCAGTAGTTTCCATGGTTCCAACACACTAAGCTCAGGTGCAGGAGATATACGATCGGAGATCAGTAGTTTCCAAAGCTCCAAGTTCCAACACACTAAGCTCAGGTGCTAGCAGTCACAATGGAATCATCTGAACAAAGTTCACAGCCCTTAAGGATTGTACCAGCCAATAATCAATTAACCAACCAATTTCTACGAGTTCTCAGGGAAAGCAACAAAATACCCTATTTACCACCAAAACCCAGTCATTCTAGTAGCATATTTCATTGGATGAATTCCCACAAGACAGGCTTCCGAAGAACAGAGGTACACAGGAGATAATATGAGTGCCCAACCTTTAGTTTACC
The DNA here is from genome assembly GCA_016920895.1 of Vaccinium myrtillus. Classification (NCBI taxonomy): domain Eukaryota; kingdom Viridiplantae; phylum Streptophyta; class Magnoliopsida; order Ericales; family Ericaceae; genus Vaccinium; species Vaccinium myrtillus. The sequence continues at coordinate 10,000 of JADGMU010001253.1, read as the reverse complement.
ATAGACGTGACAGTAGGAACTGCACATCGGTCAATTTGTCATGATTACCTTATCCCACGTCAATCCTTTCCACTTCGTCTAATAAGTCCAGAATTGACCGAATAGGGTTTATATGTAATATAAAATTCCCTTCTTCGTAATGCATTTTGAGAAATCGTGAAAGTAAAAGAAGTTACAACAATGAATAGAAGGTTGGACATCTCAAGTCCATAAAAACTAACCTAAGAAGTAGCAGCTTGACAGAAAAGAACGATAAAATGACAGGGGTAAGAAGCTTAAATGGTACCTCTCATTTCTTGATTTCTTTCTTGAGAAGAAGCCACACTTGAACTTTTTGACGGGAAGCATGGAGATAAGGTCTTGGGAAAGACCTCTGCTTTGAGTTCCAACTGCCTCACCCAACTCAAGTAACTCCTGCAGTTGAAATACTATCTCGTCAGTATCTTCACAACATAATCTTTGCTACCATTAAACCACAACTATAATTAGTTTTCAAAACTGTTGATTTTATATTAGCAAGCATTAGATTTCATCCGAACAAGGAATTCGCCGCTACTTTCATTAATGTAGCATATATTATACTCCCTATGTCCCTCTTTAATTGTGTTGCTTCGTAAATCTAACTTATTAAAGAAACATCATCATTACACCTTTCACATCAACTTTTACCTCCACTTTACACTTTTCACATCAACTTTTACCTCCACTTTTCAAAATTATCCTCCACTTTTACCATTAACTCTTTACCCACTAACTTTTCAAAAGGGAAAAATGATAATTGTGCAAATTTTTACCCATTAACTTTTCAAAACACACACTTATTAAGGGACAGCCCAAAATGGAAACGTCAACACTAAAAAAAGGACAGAGGGAGTATATGATAATTGATAACCCATCATCAACAGATATTTACAAGGTTTTCATTAACTCAGTAGAAGATCACTTCGGGATTTACAAAAACTACTCGCCCAAAAGGCCAAAACATCCCAAATTTAAATGAAAATAAAACAAACTGTAGTTAAAAAATAATAGCTTCAAAAGCCAAAACAAAAGAACATATTACTTTCTGTGCAACGAACCTCATAAGACATGGTGTCAGGATCAACATTGTCTTGCCAAACGACCTGCTGCACCTGCACAGCATACAGAAGGGGAACTGCATTGATTACTTACCTTGTTAATTCTATATTTCTACCTTGTAATGTAAGCTTAAACACAAATTTATTACATAGATGAATATCAAGAAGTCAATTGCGCATTAACATAATTTTGTTACACAGTATTTGTGATGAGGTTGCACAATCTTTTACAAGCACACAAAATAGTAGAACTTCCCCATAAAAAAAATGTGGTGATATGAAAATGTTGCACAACAGCGGAAAGGATAGCACACAAACTCAATTAGGTTACACGACATATAGAATAGGGTTGCACAATCTTTTAGAATAGGGTGCACAATACTGGTATGTCAAACCACAAATATCAAGAAAACAACCAGAAAATGCAGAAATATTTTGCTACTAGTGTAAACAATACAGTTCTTCTAGCTATTAGCCTAAGTCACATAATTCTACCAGACCTTCTTCTCCCGCCCTCAAATCTTCGCTCTACGCTCTAGGCTCTAGCTCTCGTGGATTTTAGTAGTTAGAGATATTTTCAAAAGACGCTTTCAAGCACAAACGTCCGCTTTTGCTCGTCCTCATGCATACACTATGTCACTAAGCCATTACCCATGAAAATCTATCAGACCAGAACAGAGTAACACCTGGGCTACCATTACCAATATGTCAATTGGTCATAAGTGGATTAGCCCTACAAGCCCTGTGCTTGTGTAGGATACTAGCAACACAAAAAATGGCCTTTCACAAGGCCGCATCCAGGATTAATTTGTTACACTCTAGACTGGCAATGAGAGAGCACCACACCTGATTATCCCGAGCATTATGATGACCTCGAGGACCTGAAAAAAGATGAGGAAAATAAAACAATTGTAAGTCGCCAAATTTCTGCCAGCAACTATTTTAAGAGTAGCAACATCATAACACAACAATGGCAGCAAGACCGATAAAAGAAGAACACTTCAAACATTTTATTCAAAGGACCATCTCGTTTAAGATTTCCATGTCCTTTGGTAGGTGGTCGAGCACCATGTCTATAGTTGACAAGTGATGGCTAGTGATTTTGTAACAGAACCTTGGTTAGGTGGGTCTTGATCTAGGTTAGATTGGCAGTTTTCTTTAATTGGGAATTGCGCTTGGTGGCAAGGATAGCTACGTTGGATACAGGCTTTAAGAGATGCCGTTTGAAGATCGGTTCCTAGTTTTCGCAATGCTTTGCTCTCTTACAATAGTTTTAACTGCATAGGACTTGGAAAACAATTAGCAATATGCAGAAATGTTACCTAAGTTGACTCCTCTAAGTTCACATTTATATGGTCGATAGAAAAGGTTGTTCAAACATGAACACATCAAGTAAATTCAAAGGATCCGGCCCGAGCAGATTGCACCAAGCTCCACAGAGATGCTGGAAGCTCCACTTGCTTGTCTTCATTGTAGTATGCAATTGTTGGGTGGACGGTTAGTATATATCCTATAGGGCTCGCTGGTTTGATGGGACTAGTAGTGCAGGAAAAACCAGATATGTGGATTTCTTGGATATAAAGCTCAATCCAATGATCATATCCAGTCAACAAACGGCCCAAATCATATAACTGCTGCAAAAAATGTAGAAGATTAGTTTTTCTATGAGATTTAGGATTTCCTGGTCCCCTGCCATTGTCGTCTTGTGCAAGAAGACCTCAAGTGTAAATAGTTTGTTCACTGGACATTCATCTCTGTTAATTAATTTCTTTCCAAGATTCTGATGATAGGCCCAAGTAAAAATTATCAAACATGCAGAAGAGCTGTTGGAAAACAGGGTTCAGATGCTAGTGGCTATGGATTGTGAAGGATGTTACTTCATGTGAACGAAGATAACCAAAGAGAAGCAACTAGGTTACATTGAGGATTGGAGTTGGTAAAAGAGTAATCTCAAAAACATAACTCTGATGTTAACAGTTTTACCAAGAAAATTAAATTTCTAGCACTCAAAACTAGAGGCTTTCAGAAATCTTGGGCAACATGCATGGAGGAGTTTTTGGTAATCTGAGACTGACAGAGAATGGCATATGTCTAAATACCATTATCCAATTTAAATGCTTCCACATGTTGCCACATATTCCCATAAAGAAGCCTAACATTAATTACAAGTTACAACAACCAAAAACAGGTAACACATTTAAGTGACAGGCATATTGGCATACACAAACAGCACTAGTCGGAAATTCATCGCTGAAAGGAACTCGAAACTTACATTCTACATGGTTAGCATTCATATTTGAGCTTGAATTTCCATCCCATTGACTATGTGAATCCCCAGTCCGTTCACTAGTCATTGGAGTAGAGGTCTCCAAATGCCTATCGTATTCATCAATTGCTGGTTCATGATCATTGAGCACATGACCATGACCATAGTCATAATATGAAAGACTCCCAGGCTCAGATAACCCAAATTTGTACATACTTGTATGCATGCAAGGGTACATACTCTCCTGCACAAATAGGAACAGGTAATATTCAGCAATATTGGGTAAAATATTCATGCAATAGAGTTCTATATTACATCCAAATTCTGGAATACAACAGAACAAGAAAATGCATCAAATAATGGTCAAATATACATATTACTTTCTGTAGCCATGTAAAAAGGTACAATTAAGTATAAAGTTCTTACACCGCTAACCAAAAAATGAAAAAAAAGCAGTAAAAAAAATCCAATAGAACAATTCCTGCATCAATGGCATCACAAATCTCAAAACTCAATTCGATTGATCAAAATATAGGAATTGCAGATGTAAGTACCTGAACATTCAATGCGTCAGAAAAAATGAAATTCACATGCTCATACGCAAGGCCTTCGAAGAAATTGATAAAGCTTCCGGCTGAATTATAAGGAAAGCTATTGTTTACATAACTAACATCCACTGGAGGATTCCAATTCATATTGAAAGAGCCTTCTGTTAACACAAAGAGAATCAACATCACTACCATTTCAGGTTAGGGGAACACTGAAACAAATGAAAGCCAATCAGTGGAGCAAACCTGATTCTCCCACAAATTCAAGTCTTCAGATCCACTCAAGGACTGGGAAAACAGCTCATCACAAATTTACAGTCACTTTCATAACTTTTCTGAACATCATGAAGTGAAAACACGAATATGTTAATGAACTTTTGAAAAAAAAGAATTTCTTTTAAAAAATCAATCAAGTAACCAAAAAAGCAGCATTACCAAACCGACAGTGGACAAGGAATAATTTAAATTGAGCACAACTTTAATCAAATGCTCGAACAAAGGGTTAAATTGACTTTGGATGATGTGGTCAAAAGAGAATATCAAATCTTTCAAATTTTACTTAGCATATAATCCTTGATAAAGCAGAACATCAGATAAAGATTCACATAACTGACTGTTTGAATGCAAAACAAGGCTTTGTTTGGATGGGTTATCCTTCGATCAAATGCCTTCAAATTGCCACACTTCTTGCATTAACTATGGCCTAAGCATCAAATCCAAATAGTTTCTTAAGTTAAAAACATCTTTCTCCTCGGAGCCATTAGGAGATTGTAATAAAATTTCCCAAGATTCGAAGTGTGAATATTTTCAATTGACTAAACAGGACACAAATAAAATCACAACAAACGAATTCCGGTCATGAAAAGCTAGGGTCAATACATTCCAGCACAGCGACATGTAACATAAGCCAAAATAAACCAAACAGAGCCTTAATTCTCGATCAATTGGGATCGGCTTGATGAATCGGTTGTTTTCATTGAGCTCTGTCAAGGGTATTATGTTTTGTGATATTCAAAATTATAAGATCCTTTTGAAATACTGCCTCCAATGTCGATTTTGGTCTATCCCTCACTAATGTTTACCCTCTACCATAACCATATCGCCCCTCCTAACTACTGCATCGACTGATCTATGATTGACATATCCTAACTGTGACATTTGACATATTACAGCTAATTCGACCAGAACGACTCAAGATTCATAAAGGACGTCAAATAGAAATATATCCACTCCGGGACAAGTATAGCCCTCTTGTATACGCTTAATTACCCCCAAAGAAAAAAACCAAACTTGTTTCTCAAGGGAAAAGGTAGAAAAATAGAAGAATTAAGATTCATGAAATAATAAGCAACTAAATTTTGCAAAGAAACCAAACATGGCAAGGGCAACACAATGCACAAAGAATTAAACCACATTTTGCTTCAAAACTAATTCCACTAATTACATTACTCCCATCGCCTTCCTCATTGTGAAAAATAATTCTAGAGAAGGAAATAGGTACGTCTTAGAACTTTTAATTATACCGCAAAGAAACCAACACTGCTACAGTTGAAAAATAACAGCCAATTCCACCTCAACTCTCCAAATTTTACCAAACAATCCGCACAAACAAAATAAACATTATAACTAAAATCACATACTTCTTCTGTGAAATAATTATACATAGAAGTACAGAAAATAGAGAGTAATTAACGGTCACAAACTATTCATTAAAACATTTTCTTTTCCTTATAATCAATCGCATTTTCCAATTAGCCAAACAGATTGCAAAAACAGCCCAATTAGGGTAAAGAAGCCACATTATAAATCCAAAACTAATATACCTCCAATCACATTTCTTCTATCAAACCATTATAAACAGAGGACCAATATGATCTTGACAGTCGAATGTTGTCACAATTTCACCAAAGCAGAAACAAAATTGAGATCAATCGAACTCGATTCGATCCATCAGGGACCGATACAGAACAAAATTATACAAAATTTGACATTAGATATATACATGCATGTGTATTTGACATGGAAAAAGTATTGATTGCTTGAGAGACACTAAAGAGAGGGAAAGAGATTAAAGAGAACCGACATTGATGCGCTTTTCTGAACGCGAGGGAGCGTCTTTTACCTTATCAATGATGAAGACGAATGTGCCATCTCTCTTCCTCTCTCTCTCTCTCTCTCTAAACTTTCGCTTTCTCTCACTAGAAACTCTCTGTCTCCGGTAAAATTGAGAGAGAATCTCTCTCTCTCTCTCTCTCTAGAGTCACAGAGAGTGTGTGTGTGGGGTGGCGCCTTTATGCAGGGGTTACAGACGGGAATCCGTTCTAGAGGAAACCATCCGCTGCGTCTCGGTACACGGGACAATGTTCGGTTGGACCTCTACTATGGGTACCCACCCGACAGGTGTAGGTCATACATTGTGTCCTACAAAGATTAGCTCAATCGGATAATTATAAGTACTTGTTCACGAGCTTTAACTAGTCAAAAGTATTTTTTTTGAACGGGACCTAGTCAAAAGTATTAGAAGTAGATATTTATGCTCTTCATGCGGTTCAAATAGTAAGGAGGCGTTTGGTAACGTTTTTTTTTTCTTGTTTTCATTTTTGTTCAAAACTAAAAACAAAAATGTGTTTGGTAATTTATTTATGTTTTGTGTTTATTAAAAACATTTTCAAAATTTCTAAACATTTTCAAAACACAAAAATGTGATTTGCTTTGTTTTTAAAACAGGGTCGTTTAAAAACAGAAAACCGAAAATAGAAATTTTATTACCAAACATGTTTTTTTGTTTTTGTTTTTGTTTTTATTTTTATAAACATTAAACATGATTCTACTTTCTGTTTTTTAGAAACAAAAAACAGAAAAGAAAAACGTTATCAAACGCCCCTTAAAATTTTTTATTTTATACATAAACAAGTTCATACATTTATAAAATTACAAAAATATATTAAAATTCAAGTTTAAAAGTTTATTATGTACTAGTTATAAAATTTTCGTTATTCACCTATAAAAGTTTTTGCAAATTCAAGGTTATGCGTGGAATTCTTATGAGATACTTATGTATACTCTACGTTCTAGAGCCTAATCCAACCAAACACTATTAGGTTCTCGTTCGGCTCATTTTATTAAATGAGTCTAAAATTGAGGCTTAGATTTAGTTTGTTTAGTAGCCAAATCGAACTCGAACAAGTTTTTACCAAGTCAAGTCTAGAACAATTCACGACCAGCTTGTTCCATTTATAGCCTTACATGGGCCTTAGGGGTTTGAATTTTCCTTGGCAACAACTCCTGAGACTACTTCACCCTCAAACGTAAGGGTGTAAAACGGCTACGAGAGGCGTCATGGAAATTAGTGTGAAGTGCACACAAGTTGATCAGAAACACCCCCCAAAAAAAAAGTTTTGAAGTGAAATATATCATGAGGAATTAAAAAAAGTGAAATATTGCTACGATTGTTGGATTGTCCAATCATAACATGAAGACCTCCGAATTAGAATTTAAAAAAAAAAAACTGTAAGCAGATCAAATCATTAAAATGACGTTCGCAAAACAATTTAGATTAAGTTAAGTAGAACAAAGAAATGCAGTTTTATGACGTAAAAATTCTTTAGGCGATTTTTTAATGTTGTAGTCGCAAATGAAAATTAACCAAGTGTCTGTAGCCTAGCGGTTATCTCTTAATTTTCCCATAAAGGAGACCAGGGTTCGAGCCTCGGCAGAGGCATTTGGAATTTAGGGCTATGAATAGCTTCTAGACCCCCTTTGGAGTAATTCACTAACTCCCCCGCTAACCCCCCACTGATGTATATCGAATGGCAAAAAAAAAAACCGTAAATGAAAATTTAAATTTAACCAATAGAAATCACGCACTTGGTAGTCTAATTTCAAAGGAATATCGTTTCAATTAGTTTAGGAATCTGATCAACTAACACATTTTCAGGATTTTTTTAATGTTCCATAACAAGAATTGCATTCATATTCTACAAGGTCAAGGGGTTTGGTAATAGAAGCGTGACAACATGTAAATTGTCATTGTCAGTAAAAAAATTTTTGGAACCACTAGAGTTTCACTCCAATTTTTAACTTCACTTCGGATTTGGAAACTAAACAACGTGCGTAAATTAAACTGGACATCACGTTATCACGAAGGGAAAAAAAACATAGAAAAACTTGAGGTCTAAAATCACATTTATTTTATTTTATGCTACTAACGTGGAAGGCACAGTAAGCTCCTGCTCCGGTCATACGGGCTCTGTCGCGATCTTGAACATATGATTCATACCGTTTGTTTTGTATACTTTAATTCTTTTAACAGGTTTGTAAAAATTAAAGTTAATTTGAGATTTTCAAGTTAGTATGTGAATCACTTTTTTTTTTTTCAATAAATGAACAAAAAAAAAAAATTCAATTGACTTCATTTTCTTCAATAAAGTTTCGCACTTTGAGCTCCGAAAAAAAAATGATACAGATCATATTTTTTAATTCGAGACAAGACCTATAAAACAGATACGACAGCCTCCAGGCGTAACAGGGCCAGCTAGAGCCCCGTGTCCAGCCTAAAATGTAGGGGTGAAAATTGGTCTGTTCGGTTCGGTTTTTGGGGTGTTCGGGACCGAACCAATCGGTTCGGGGTGATTTTGCTGGGAACATTTTTTGGTTTTTTCGGTTTTTTCGGTCCGGCGTTAAGATTTGTATTATATGCTTATTAAGTTATTATAATACAAGTTGTGTTGCTTTTTACAATTAAAGTATGCATTTTATTAGAGTTGCATGGAATTATTTATAAAATAGGATTCCATTATCTCATTTTATAAGAGTTGTATGGTTTTCGGTCCAAATAGGGGTGGTTTCAGTTTTTCCGGTTCGGTTTTTTTGGTTTTTTTGCCAGACTGGCCCGACCGAATACCGAACCGAATTTTCGGTTTTTCGATCGGTTCAGGTCCCGTCGGTTAAGATGTCGTCGTTTGTGTATTCTTTGACAGGGAACCGGTTAAATCGGTTACAGGATTAATAAAAAGGGGGACCACTTGAACATATTTTAAAGAAAATGGATGGGAAAAAGTGAGGAGCCGGTTGCTTGTCGTTTACTTCTTCGATATGTTCTAGGCTTTAAATAAGCAGATCAACCAAACACTCACTTCTTGGCAACTTTTTGATGGAAAAGTGTTGGGATTTGTCTTTTTTTTTTTTTAATGAAGACTTGAGGGAGCTGCAAAATTTTAAAGTATATGCTCTGTCATGAATCAGCAATATTAATTATTTCCGAAGTACCAAAAAAAATCCGCAATATTAGTAGCTACTTATTATTGATTATCCGATCCCCGAAAAATATTAATATTTTATTAAAGTGGATCGGGTTATCAAATTAGACCCGTGATGGTCAAGGCGAATGGCACTTTATGCAAGTGTTCGATCTAGGTAGACTGAGAAAAACTTATTTATTTCACATACGACATTTTTTCGGTTTTTCCTTTTAGTTTTTTTCTCTTTAGTCTATTTTGTTGACGTTATATATTGTTGGACAGTGCTACCCATACAGAATGGTGGGCACAGAAATAGCACAGATAGCGTTCGGGGACCCACTTTTGGGTCCCACACGAGGGATCCGAACCTTTCATTATTCTTAGAACATTTTTCCGAAGGGCCCCACAAAATTTCAGCTCAATCGGACGGTTAGAAGTGGTTCAACCAAACCCCCACCATTTCAATCGAAAAGACCCAAAAGTGGGTCCCTGAACGCTATCTGTGTAATTTCTCTACCCGCTTTTCTGTACCCGTAGGTTTATCGTCCCCTTCGACTAATCCACCAAACACACTGAAAATAAGTGAAATCACTATTCTTTATTTTTCACTGAGTTTGGAAATGCAGAAATTTATCCCAAAATGCTACCTAGTGTTTGTCACTTATGATTTCAAATGTATTACAAAAAAAAAAAAAAAAAAAATGATGATGAATTATCAAATTATGAAGTATCAAAATCATTTTCTGCATTTCCAAATGTACTTTTAAATTGTACTTTTTTGTACTTTTAACGGTTGCACTATGGCACCCGTTAGCATTTCCCATAAAACAAAAGCAATAGTTTGTTTGTCGCAAATCACAAGAAATT
>JADGMU010001252.1:0-42309 GCA_016920895.1 Vaccinium myrtillus | reverse complement strand
TTGGACTCTCTCTCTCTCCCCCTCTAACTACAGTTAGTTCCTTAGACAAGAGTATCCAGTTTCTTTTTCAGAACAGGATAAGAGGGTCTTAACCTACTCAACCATGCAATTGCTGACTAGTGATGCGCAAAAGGACCCTTTTAAATGCACACACAAACCCAAACTTCTTTATGTGGGAAGCCCGGGGTCCTTTTAAGTACACACACAAACCCCAACTTCCTTATGTGGGAAGCCCGCCCATAACGCAAGCCCTAAAGTCTCAAACCCATCCTTAGACAAGTGTATCCAGTGAACATCAAATATTTTAACTTGATTTCTAGGTTGAGTATTATGTGATGATTGTGAGAAACTATAGTAAGAGCATCCTCATCAGCCTCAACAAATTTTGGACCAAATTTAACCACAAAAACACCTTTTACAATTTAGCAAGCCACTTTATCAAAAACTCAAAAAATCAGACTCTCTATCCAAATTTTACTATATTAAACTACTACCCTCAAGTCTAATAAAAAAAATTCTTTTCTCCTAAAAAATTAAACTCCCACGTTGGGAGTTGCTCACTGTCAGGAGGTGGTGGACCTTTTCTACTTAAACAAATCAGAGTGGACCCCCCATGCATCAAGTCAATGTTTGGACCAACAAAATAACGCCACGTGTTCTCCCTATTCCCCTCCCTCTCTCTCTTCTCTGACCGTGAACAGTAAAAAAACAATAAAAAAAAATTAAGCCCGTGAACAGTAACTCGCTGGGTATGTAACGGTACTGTAGCAAAAACTATTTGTTGAGGGAAAGTAGAGAGTCTGATTTTTGGGGGTTTTGGAGGGTTTGGCTCTCTATTTTAACCAAAAAGTTATTTTAGCAAGCCTGATATTGATGCTCTAATGAAGTTTAATTATCGAAAGAATATTTCAAATCGCGACTTTTTCAGCTATCTTTCAGAGGTCAATTTTCCCAAAAGGTCAACTCTTTTGTGTCATCATATAAACTAATCCCTCGAGTATTCGTATGAGCACATTAACTGGTAAAGATAATTTTTTTTTCTACCAATTAATAAGTTGCACATTAAGCAGATTAACTGATTAAGTTTGAGGAAGACGAGGTAGCCCGTAGACATGGTCTTTTTTATTATGACTTGCTAGTTTTTCTAGTATGTACTAAAAAAAAGGGGCAGTTCCTTTCAAAAAAAAAAAGGGCAGTTGAAGCTTGCTCATCAAGATATTAGACGAGTTAATCTCAACGGGTTGACAAATTGGTCTGGTCTTGAGATTTAGGGGTTTCACCTTAGCTAAGGTATCAGGTTTGATTCTCCTTGCCAACAAAATCTTGGGCCACCGGGAGTTATGACCGGTTGTTATCTCAAGGGTCTTGGAATGAGTCGACGTACGCATAAGATGACTAGAACATCTTGTTATAAAAATTAAAAAAAAGATATTAGACAAGTTTCAAGTTTCAACATCAAAAGGTTGTATAAATTAGTGCCAATATCCTGCACTAGCTCAAGAAAATGGCTGCCTCTACTTCTAACATTCCAACTTCATTTCCATCACCAACTGCTCAAATTAGTCTCTTCACTGCACTAATCTTACTTCTTCTTCCAATTGCTAGTTCAGATTATTTCCAATTCTCTAACTTTTCCCAGGCTACAACTGACGTACTCTACCAGGGAGATGCAGGGACGTTGGCTGGAGCCGTAGATTTCAACTCAGTGATTTACCTATGTCGCGTCGGTTGGGCAACATACGCACCGAGGGTTCAGTTATGGGACTCCGCAACAGGGACCCTCTCTGACTTCACCACCAATTTCTCCTTCATTATTGACACCCTAGAGTCAACCAATTATGGCCACGGGCTCGTTTTCTTCCTTGCTCCGGTCGGATTCCAAATCCCCCCTAACTCGGCTGGTGGGTTCCTGGGCCTCTTCAACACCACAACTAGCAATTCAGCAAAAAATCAAATGGTGACGGTTGAGTTCGACTCCTACCCGAATTCTGAGTGGGATCCTGCGTACGAGCACATCGGGATAAATAACAACTCGATTGGTTCGGTCGTTACAACTCCATGGAACGCAAGCTTGTACAGCGGACAAACATGTCATGCTTCGATTACATACAATGCAAGTACAAAGAATTTGAGTGTGTTTTGGTCTTACGAGGGAAACTCTAATTTGCAAGGCAATTCAAGTCTATCTTACAAAATTGACCTAATGGAGATTCTACCGGAGTGGGTCATGGTTGGATTTTCGGCCGCGACTGGGCAGTATATGGAGAAACATACACTTGAATCATGGGAGTTTAGCTCAAGTTTCGACACAAAAACGACGACTGGGAAGCGCACGAAAGATACCAAATTGATAGTTGGGATACCAGTTGCGGTGGGTATTTTGATTTTTGGATTGGTGATATTGATAGGATCTGCAATTGTAAGGAAAAGAAGGCGTGTTCGAAGGGAAAAAACAGAGAAAACCAACTTGACGTCAATCAATGATGACCTAGAAAGAGGAGCCGGACCAAGGAGGTTTTCATATGCACATCTTGTCTCGGCCACAAGCAACTTCTCGGCCGAAAGAAAGTTGGGTGAAGGAGGATTTGGGTGTGTTTATAAAGGGTACTTAAGCGACTTAGGCATGGCCGTAGCTGTGAAGAAAATTTCAAGGGGGTCTAGACAGGGGAAAAAAGAGTACATAACAGAGGTGAAGACTATAAGTCGGTTGAGGCACCGGAATTTGGTGCAACTCATTGGTTGGTGCCATGAAAAAGGCGAGTTCATTCTCGTCTACGAGTTTATGCCCAATGGAAGCCTGGACGCTCACCTCTTTGGCAAGAAGATTCCTCTCACTTGGGCAGTGAGGTACAAAATAACTCTTGGTTTGGCCTCAGCATTGCTCTATCTCCACGAAGAATGGGAGCAATGCGTGGTGCATCGGGACATCAAGTCAAGCAATGTTATGCTAGATTCAGGATTCAATGTCAAGCTCGGAGACTTTGGGTTGGCCCGACTTATGGACCACGAGCTCGGACCACAAACAACTGGCTTAGCTGGAACATTAGGGTACTTGGCACCAGAATATATAAGGACACGCAAGGCAAGTAAAGAGGCAGATGTTTTCAGTTTCGGGGTGGTAGTGTTGGAAATCGCTAGTGGGAAAAAATCACTCAACCCGACAGATGGAGAATCAGAAATAGGGTTGGTGGAGTGGGTTTGGGATCTCTATGGAAGAGGCCAAATTCTTTCAGCCCTTGATGAGAGACTGAAATCAAATTCTGATCCGAAGGAAGTAGAGTGTTTGATGATTGTGGGGTTGTGGTGTGCATACCCTGACCACAGCCTTAGGCCATCAATAAAGCAAGCAATTCAAGTACTTCATTTTGAGGCAGCAATGCCTAATCTGCCTATGAAGATGCCGGTTCCAGTGTATCATGTACCTGGTGCAGGAACCTCCAGGCCTGAAGAACCGCTGATACATTCTCGTCAGGGGAGTATAAGTTGTTCAAGCATCGAAATGGGTCGTTAAATCTTATTTACTTAATCGCTGAAGGTGCATGTCCAAGACATCGCGAAATAGATTGTTGTAGTTGTTCTATTAGAGCACAATAGTTAATACCCTTTATGTGTACTTTGAATAAAGAAGGGTTGTATCACTAAATCCATGCTTACTAATGTGTACTAATTTCGATAATCTTTTTTTTTTGATCGGCTAATTTCGATAATCTTGATTAGAGTAAGTCAATATGATAAATGTAACAATCTGAGTAACTTTTCTCATCGGGATTGTTTTCCCTCTTGCATTTTTGTAATGCCCCGATTTCCACCAGCATCGATTAAAAACATTATAAATGATTTAATGTTAAAAATCACATTCCATAAAGAAATCCGAAACTTAGTTTGATTACAATTTACAACCCAGTTTAAGTGTACACTTAAGTTCTTCCAGAATAATGTTACATTTTCAAATTCTCCAAATACTTTGTTAATATAACGACAGAGCTCTACAAGTGTGGACTTCAATGCTCAACCGGTTACTCCTTGGGAATGGTGTCGTACTATGGCTGATACGGCCCTACTCTGTCTTCAACACTCGGCGTTGAACACCATGGCAACGTAATACCATGAGCCAAAACACTTTTAGCAGATATATTTCTGCCTTCTAACACACACTTTACATAGCAAGTAAAATAGTTAAAGTAATATGCAATTTAAAAGAACACATAGCTGTTTAATTCTTTATCAAGCCATTAACCGATGTGCAATCTAATTAAGATCTCTGCCTCGGGTACTTTTCCTCCTTTAATTATGACCATGGCATAATACAACTCTCTCTCATTGCTTGTCCTAACACTGGTCTGGATAAAAACATCTATGTTATCCATGTCCATCTCAAGGCACACTCCATTCCCCGAGATGCACCCGTAGTAAATACCCAAGCTTCCAACTCTACGACATATAAAACGATAAACACGGTACATATAATTAGGATTAGAGCGGTCTAGAGGTATCTACCTCAACTCCCAAAGTATCAAGGCTGGATTTTGAAAAATGGAGGAAAATTGGTGGTGGAGGTGGCCACAACAATGGAGGACTCTAGCGGTTCTTGTAGTTCATGGTGATGGATGTCAGCTACGCCTTGCTCCTTCTCCTCCTTCCTCCTTTCCAAGAATTCCCTCACTCTCACACACTTAGGCACAAGCTCACACTTTCACAGAGTTTTGTTGTTAAGTCTCTCTCTCTCTCTCTGTGTGTGACAGAATGCTTGGTAGTGATGCTTGGTAGTGCAAGGGTAAGGTGGTGATGGGTTCAAATGGGTGTTGTCGGTGCCTTGGGGGTTTAGGAGCAACCTTTATTTGGTTAGTGTAGCATTAGGATTATGGTCAAGACTCACTAATTAATCTAGTCACACTACAAGCATATACACACAATCACATAATTAATACTCACTTGACTAGCTACAAAGATGGGGTCTTTAAAGAAGAAACATAAACTTGGAGTATTGCCCGTACTGGGTAAAGGAACCCAATCAGTAACGTGGTATACCTCCTCGTAGTACAGTTGAAAAAAATCTCTGTTTCTTTCCCTAATAGTCCATTACTCTTGTAGTCTTTTCTCCAATAGTCAACTACTTTTTTTGAGAGCTCTCTTAGGCTCCGTTTGTTTCGGGCAGAAAACGTTTTCTAGGAAAATGTTTTCCGTGGAAAACATTTTCCGGTGTTTGGGGCAAAAAAAAAAATGAGTCAACGGAAAACTTTTTCCAAAATAAAAAAGTCAATAAAGAAAATGAACCACCAAGCCCGGAAAATGTTTTCTGGATTTAAGAGAAGGAAAACATTTTCCATCAGTCCAGCCCAACTCCCCGACACCCCCACACAGGTCATCTCGCTCTCATCTCTCTCACTCCCTCTCTCCCTCCCTCTATCTCTCTCTCTCTCTCTCTCTCTCTGTACCTGACTTCCACGATCAAGCCCTCTCTCTGCTACTCCGTTCCCCCGTACTTTGCTCGCTCGACCTCGCCGGAAATATCGAATAGCTCCAAACGGCTTCTCTCTCCTCAAATAGACTCCATATCCCCTCTACAGGTATGCCTCTCTCTCTCTCTCTCTCTCTCTCTCTCTCTCTCTCTCTCTCTCTCTCTTTAAAGATTTCTCAGTTCTTCATCTATTTTCGTTTTGAATTTCTGGAATTTAAGTGTTTGAACTTTATTTGTTTTCTTGCCTTTGCATTACAGTTTCGGTTGCCACAATTATGTATAGATGTATGAACATTCAGCTTCTAAAATCCCATTAAATGATATAAGCTTTGCAGGCCAATGAGGTAGTGTCATTTGTGCTAGTATTCTGGGTAAACTTTGCAGGCCAATAAATGATATAAGTCGTGCACATAAGGTGTTCGACGAAATGCAAAAGAGAGAAGTCGACTACATTTCAGACATTAATTAGTAACCTTTGTGACAACAATAAATTAGATGAAGCTTTTAGATTGGAAGAGAATATAGAAAAGATTCAGGGTAAGACCTGAAGAAGTCAAATAATGCATGGATTTAAGTAGCCTTGAATCTTACATTATGCAAGGAATAACAAACGTACATACATGATATTGATTTTCATGATAAAAATGTTTGCAGCCAAAAGTTCGAAAGGTACACTGTAGACAGTAATGATGGGGATTAGACTAGTACCATTATGAAAATATACAAACAATATGACTTTACTTATATTTTTAATGACCCCATCAACATAATGCCCTGTAGTTGCCATGACACTCTAGGAGGTTTTCCTTGTTATTCTAGCATTACTTGGCTGTCATGGCATATTTGCATTTAGTAGGATTTGTTTGTTCTGTATCTCTCTCACAACTTGTCGATTTCTGCTTACTCTATAAAAACTATGGACATGTTTAATAGGATTTGTTTGAAATTTTATGTTTGGATATATGACAGATGGATAGCAAACCAATTAAAGCAGTAATCATGGGGGCAGCCACAACAGTGATGGCTGTGGGTCTTGTAGTCTTGAAAGATGGTAGATCTTGAAGATATATACCTCGAGCACCTCATATCAATCGAAAGTTTGAAAGAGAGACCTATATGAATAGTGTTATTTATGACGATGCTGAATGTATAAAAATACTCAGAATGAGGTCTAGTCCTTTTTTTGGATTATGTGAAACTCTTGCGGCGAAGAATTTACTGACAGAGACCATTCACATGCCTATTAAAGAGCAAATGTTTATCTTTCTGCACATTATTGGGCACAATGTAAGGTTTCGAGTTGTTCTAAGTATCACCTGCCGAGTCACACGTACACCGCACCCAATGATCTTGATCGCCAACGCCTTGAATCGCACAAGCCTTCCTTGGATACTTTTGGAATCCCACCAAAGAACTCTAACTGAAAGTTGATTGTTGAAGCATTAAACCCCTTGAAGATGAACTCTAAGCATCCGGTCTTCAAAGATCTTCAAGGTCCACAAACCCTAGCCGCCACAAGTGTTTTAAGGATGAGTAGGAGTGTAGAGAATAAAGTGTGGCTGCTCTAAAATTGTTTAACCTAGTTGATGCGAATATATAGGCGCATAGCGGTTGCTCAAGCAAGAACCAAGTTGCTCGAGCAACTAACGAACAGCAGATTTGCTTGACAGGTTGCTTTAGCAAGTCGTTGAGCAACTTCTGAACAAGTAAAATAACCTACTCAACTCGCCACTAAAATAAATACTACCGCACTCTCAACCATTACATAAAGAGATGATTCCTTTCCACACCTAAACAGACACTCTAAAACAAAATTACAACTCGATGTAAATGTGTGTTTTGTCAAACGGAATTGCCAAAACAAAGAACTCCGAAACTTGGTCCTTACAGATCCTATGGATTCTATTATGGAAGAAGTAAATAATGAGATGGCTAGAAATCCAAATCCTAGAGTCCAACAAACACAAAGGGAAGTTCAAGAAGAGAATAGAGAATGGGTTAGCAAAAGGGAGGAGATTAGTGATGCCATGTGGGTAGATTTTATTGCTAGGAGGAATAGATAGTTTTTTCGGTTGATGAACTATATTTGTTAGGAGTATTTATGTTTGTTAAGACATGTGAGCGAAACATATTCTTTGTTTATTGTTTGAGTTCTCTTGGATTTTGTTTCTATACTACATGGGTATTTATGTCATTTGCATAGGTTATGTTGGTCTTTTTATCCTTTATATAGTATGGGTATCATTTCTATTTTTACAAGGATATTTTGGTTGGTTTGTCAATTAGTGATTTTCCATGTCTACCAAACAATGGAAAATGTTTTCCAGAAAATGTTTTCATATCACAACCAAACACTGGAAAACATTTTCTTTTCTAGAAAAAGTTTTCCATGGAAAAGGTTTTCCAGAAAACATTTTCCGCCCGAAACAAACGGAGCCTTAATATCTTTTTCTACCTTGAGAGAAATCTTCGAGGGAGTGACTCTTTTTACAGGCCACCTGGTCTGTCTTGATGCTCAAGTGCTTGACAAGTCTCCACTAGATAACGTGCACGGACGCTCCCTTCATAACCTTCTATTTGCAACAATCCTCAACACCCGTGTGCTCCTATGAGTGTCACTCCCATATTTGCAAGTGTCGGCTAGATCATGCGCATAGACGCTCCCTTCCTAATCGTCTATGTGACAATCGCCATGCCCGAGTTCCCTGTGAAGATCCTCATGTATTTGCAAGGATAATTTACTCTTAAGTCACCAAACCACCAGATTCCAAGTGTTCCCGCAAAGGGCATGGTCGTGACACGTCTACGTCCCACCAACACCGCATCAAAGCCACAAGGGATTCCTCCAGTCCTCCTGCCAGTTAATCAAAGCGGGAACTTACTTTTTCGGGTAACGCACTTACTGGAAAATGGTTTTGGCCCCAACATCACACATTAACACCTCATTAGCCATTTTCGAGGAAGTTGCAAAATAATTTTGCTCACATAATCATACCGGTGCCCATAAGCATCGTGGTCTATAGGGATGGGCATGGGGACGGATCGGGGCCGGAGACTACTATCTCCACCCCCAATCCCCAAACTCTTTACTCATATCCATCCCCTATCCAATCTCCAACGGGGATTTATTTTTATCCTCCATCTCTGCTCCAAACGGGGAACGGGGATCCCCACGGGGATTTCGGGGATCCAATCATTTTCCCTAAAGTAACAAGTAAATAGTTATAGAAGCCCAATTACAAATCATTTTCCCTAAAATCAAGTGTGAATTCCGAACAAAATAACAGCCAGCCCAACATATAACATTGTGAATTCCGAACTCCCACCAGTTGGAAAACATCATTAGAAGGCCATGTTTTCCATTATGTTTACATTCTCAAAACCCTCCAATTTTTTTAAAATGAGATGTTCGCGAAGATGGAAACTTAATGGGCCACATCGATTGATGTGTACTTTGACTTGTTTCAATTGGCTTTTACTTGATGGAATTAATTAGGTTCCAGTCATAGGAAAATATATACCTAAGCGAAGAAAAAAACCAAAAATCATTAGAAAAACATGTTTCTAATGATTGGGAAATACATGTCACGCTAAAACTCATTACACTTGCTAAAGCCATATATTTGAAGAAAATTCAGTGAGACCCCAAAGTTTCATAATTCATAAATAGACCCCTATATTTCGGGGATTCGGGGACGGGGCAGATCGGGGACGGGGCGGAGCGGGGCGGGGACGGAGCGGGGAACGGATTCGGAGCGGATTCGGGGCGGGGACATGCCTATCTCCACCCCCTATCCAATCCCCAAACATTTTCAAAAAAAATCCCCATATCCTATCCAATCTCCAAACAGATCTCCATATTGCCGATCCGTTCGGATCGGGGATCGGATCGGATTCGGACGGGGCGGATGAAATGCCCAACCCTAGTGGTCTACCAATATTCAAAAGCCAATAGAGGTTTGCCCCGTCGTTAAATTTAGGCCCGGGAATAATCGAGGTACGTGCAAACTAAACTACCAGTACAAAATAAAAAAATTAGAAAGTCCTCTTTTTTTCTTTCTTTTTTTTTGCGAAAGTCAGTATTGTTAATTGTAGTTGAAGAGTATTGAATGAATCTTACCAAATCCATGCATGGAGTACAGTCAAGCAAAAATATGGAGCTGTTACTCAAAGAACAATGATACATACACTCCCTTCCAACCACTCCCTACCACTCCCCCTCTCACATGTGGTGGGACCCATCACATGTGGGACCCATGGTGGGATCTACCACATGTGAGAGGGGGAGTGGTAGGGAGTGGTTGGGGAGGGAGTGTATCTATCATTTTTGTTACTCAAATAAGAACAAATTGACACCAAATATGTACGGAGGTCAACATTATGAAGAAAAAAAAATAGCATTCGCAAATTCATACCGCGGCCTAATACGTTTTTGGCGGTGGTCCGAGTATATCAACGGAGTTGATAGGTAGCACTGAGTGGCTTCTGGGTTTAGCGGGTTACGGTTAGGGATTCCATAGCCTGCTGCGAACGATGGGAGGACAGAGCAGAGGCGTTGCAAAGCAGGCGGGGAGCGATAAAGATATGGGTACTGAAGGGTTGGGTACCTGTACATAGCGGCTCACTTTTGGGTGAATAATCCGAAAATTAAAATAATTTTCAAGTGTCGTTTAAAAAAAAATAGTTCAATTGGACGTGCGTATATGAGTAATTTAACACTTCAATTTCACGTGAGTGATCTAACACTTCAATTTCACATTTAAAGCTCATAATCCTAAATTCTGAACGATAAATTAAAGTGTTGAATTACTCGTCTACGTATATTCTATTGAACTTATTTTTTACTCAAGCACTCAAAAAATGAGCCGCTATGTACATTTTGGTACCCCTGGCACGACTGGGCTGATTAACCGTTTTGTCTTTTTTTTATAATTTTATTAATTAAAATGCGCATTTTTTCAACTTTATTTCAAAACTACAGGAAAACGTGTTTAGGAATCACACTTTCTTAAAAACGTGTTTAGGAATCACACTTTCTTAAAAACGTGTTTGACAAACACGCTTTCTATGCTGATTAAGACGAATTAGCCAAAAAATTAAGTTAATCCTAAAAGTGCGGTTGTTAAAAACGCTTTCTGAAAACGTGTCTGCTAAACACACCTTCTGAAAACGTGTTTTGAAAACACGCTTTAATTCATCCTTCGGGAAAAAAAAAACCGCTTTCATCGAAGTATGAGGGTGTTTGGGAGCCAACTTTTCAGCTTTTCATTTTTGGCTTTTTAGTTTTTTGGATTATAACCATAATGAGTTTTGAATCTGGGAAGAGTGTTTGGGAGAAATGTGCAGAATGCATTTTGCAAAAGTAGTAGTGTTTGGGAGAAAAATGATGAAAATGAGTTTTGGTTTGAATCTTACCAATTTAACCCTGACAACCATGCCAACGGGGCAAATTGATGTTCCTCCGTAATATTGTTTTTAGCAAGTTTTCTAAAGTTTAATTGAGAAATATTTTTGTTAACGGGACCTGTCCAATTTTGAAAATTTTCTTTTTGTAATTTTTTTTTTTTGATCTTCCTTTTCTTTGGGTAATTAAAATTCTTTCGTAGTGGGAAATGTTTGAACCAGTGGGAAATGTTACATGAGCATTGAACCAGCTAATTTCTTTAGGACTAATTGCAAAAACGAAAAAAATTTGAACCAGCGGGAATTGTTTACAGGAGGAAAGGAGGTTAATGTATATTGAGGGCAAAAGGGTCTTTTCCAGTCTACCAACTGTGAGAAGTAGAAATTGAAAATGTGAAAAGCTCCTTTGAACATCTTTTTCACTTTTGCTCTCCTTTGTTCAATTTTGAAAACTCATTTTGAAAGAATGAGTTTTGAGTCAAGTGTGCCAAACACCAAAAATGGAAAAAGTAGAAATCAAAAAGGCAAAAAATAGGTTGCCAAACAGCCTCGTAGTGTATTCAGAAAAGTGATAATAGAGGGAGAGAGAGAAGAGGTTGGAAAAGGAGAAACCTCTCCGGCGACGGCTAGTATCGTATTTCAAAACCCAGTTGTGTTTGGCCGACAAATTATTACGTTTTCACATTCTCGTTTTCTAATTCTGGGTGTTTGGGCGCCAAAACCCATTCCCTCAAAACTCATTCTCCCAATTTCATGATCCAGAAAGCAAAACGAGATGGCAGCAGCTTTTTCGTTTCTACTTTCTCATTCTGGTTTTCCCCTCAAATTTTACTCTCCCATTCTACCCCTTTTTTTCCCACAACAACAAAAGAGAGGGAGTGAGGAGAAGACAGAAGACGCCTGCGATCCACAAACCGGTTCTCGTCGCCGCTCTGTTCGTCCTCGGAAATCGTTCAGATCTTGACTTCATCGTCGATTGTTGAGGTACTCTCTCCCCCCACCCCCAAAATCGATCATTACCGTTGTAATCTATAAAAGTCTTGAATTTCTTACCTCTGTGAGGTAAAGTTGGATAATAACAGCTTTCAAAGGCAAGATCTCTGAAAACCCATCACCACACTCTCTCTATAGACTTTGAAGAAGCCAACGACCCAGATCTGTGACCAAAACAAAGTCTATTTCAAGAAAAACAACAACCCAAAACACCCAATTAGTCGATTGATTCTCGAACCATCTTTTACCTTTGTCACTACGGTAATTTGGGATTCTAGGCTCTATTGGTCTCAAAATTATGATGAACTGAACAACTTTGTTGAATAGAGCACCACTTTTTAGTATTCTGCAGGAAAAGCACACGGCATTTTTTAAAACGATCAAGGTTCAGCCCATAGATATGGGCCAAGCATTCAGATTCGAATTAAAAAGATTGAAATGGATCAGGAAATAGGGTTTGAATGAAAAATATTCAGAGGGTTCATTTAACCCATCATATACTTTGGCAGGAAAAATATCATATGCAGAGTACAAGTTTTTCCAAAGTTGGGAGTGTTCACATGAACCCACTGGGTTCTACGTAGGGTCACCCCTGTCCATATCTGGTACCAATCACCAGCAGCAGCTGAACTTAGTTTGAAGCATGTGGAATTAGTATGATTAGAGTGCTCTGAAGTGATTCAACTTGTTTTTATCTTCATTGGTATTTATTTACTGTCTTCGAGTGTTAAAAACATAATATTTGTTCATTGGCTTCCTATTTTTGCCTTTATTCTCATCTTTAGGCTGTGTTTTGGTTCAAGGTAAAGGAAAATGACGGGTAACTACTATATGCCGATTATTTGCCAATAGTTGTGATTATCTATTGTATTTTAGGCCAAAACCATATAAGTTGAAATTGGTACAAATTTTTTCGGAGAAATTTTGATTATACACTGTTTGTTGAATGAAAATGCTGTCAAGGAGTAATTATTACCGAGCCGAGAACGAGGCTGACAAAGGGATTACCAACACCCCCAAACTTGTGTACAAACCGAGAGAGTGCCGTTGTGGCATGAAGGCTGAAATTAAGATAGTTGAATCAAAGAAGGTGTCAAAGGGAGAATTGTATTTTATATGCCCTAAGCCGTATACAGAGAGATGTGGGCTCTTTAACTGGTGTCTCCCTAAGAGGTGGCAAAGCATTGAAAATATCGGGGTTGGTCAGCTAGCATACCTTACAATGTAAGTGCTACCAACATCAGTGATGATGCTGGACTACTTTAGAGAGAGCTTATGTATGTTCGCCAACAAATTGAGTACTCCAAGCTGTTGACAAAGCGGTTGATGATGTGTCTCATTCTCGCGAGTCGCGATGGTGGTCATGTTCAAATGAAAATGAAATTGTTGTCGTATTTGTTCCTATTATTGCAATGCTTAACGGATGTATCTGTCAATGACAATGTATTTTGAAATGTTCCCACTCTTTGGCACATTATGTAATGTGGTAGTAAGGGATTCACATTACATTAACACTTATGATCGTTTATGTCACTCGAAGTTTTAATGTTGCCTAATTTTGTGATTAATCGTCTGTGTTTGTATTCCTAAACGATCATGTATTTTTCTTTTTAATATGGTGCAAATATTTATTAGTGATATTTGTTTATTTTATTTTGGAGACATGTCTTTGTCTAGTGCAGGTACCAAAGCTCAATGGGATCGACCGTCGAAGGAGTGCTTCATCCACACATGTGCGGAAGAGCTGGGAGGTGCTTCCTACAAAAGAGGAACCCAACTTACAAGGGTTGGGTGGGCCAACGTTGTCAAAAAGTTTAATGAACGAATGGGTAAGCACTATGATAAAGTTCAATTGAAAAATCAATGGGATGTATTGAAAATGGATTGGGAGCTGTGGCAAAACTTGGTGTTCGGTGAAAGTGGATTGGTTTGGGATCCAAACACGGGTGCAATTGCAGCATCAGACGACTGGTGGGACCTAAAGCTTATGGTATTCCATCCTCCGAAACTTATTCATCCTTGAACTTAAATTTGTTTAAAATTGTATTGTAATGAATTATTTACTTGAAGTATGAAACACTTTTATGGTATATTTGTAGCGGTATCCTGAATGTGCCAAGTTTCGGGAGAAGCCCTTGCCACTGAAGGATGAAATGCGTATTCTTTTCGAAAGCAACACAGCTACTGGGGAGCACAAGTATACCCCAAGTTCGGGAATTCTTCCAGGTGTTCGGAACTCACCAATTGTTGATTGTGATAACATTGACGCGTTGTTACAAAAAAGGAGGCGTGCGGACAGCTCTGCTACAAAGAAAGCCAAAGGGAAAAAGGGTACAAAAATTTAGCATTTTACTACCATTTCTTCTTCACTTTTTTAGTGATGTGTACTGTGATTGTAATTGTTTTCCAAATAACTAAACAATAACATATTTAAGAAACAATTTGGAACCTAAAAGTGACATAATTGGATGTTAACTTCAAAAAAATGTAAAACTGTTTACTGTCCTATAAGTGGCAGTTTGGAATTTGATGCTGAGCTCTGGAATATTGTTCTATGAAATAGTTCTCAAAGGCCTAATTTCTTTTAGTTTGGCTTTGTGTGGTACATGCCTCCAGCTGGATAATGCTTTTGTTCAGGGTTTAATCCCAACCCACACGTTTTTCTGTCATTTGTGTGCTGAAATCTGTTATCTTGATTCCATCCACGCAACCAAGCTTGGCTCGTTGCATAACTTTGTCACACGGTTTTGGGTAGAACTCGACCTCAAAAGCTATCTCAAGAAGTGAGGGTGCCCTCATTCTTATATATTTCCTGTTACTTTGGTATCCAGGCGATATGGGACTTCGCTTCACACCCTCCCTCACTCGACAGCACATGCCGCGTGTAGGCTAGAGACACGAACCCTACCCATCACTGGTACCCAGCTCTGATACCATGTTACACGGTTTTGGTAGAACTCAACCCCAAAAGCTAGCTCAAGAAGTGAGGGTGCCCTCATGCTTATACACTTCATATTACTTTGATATCCAGGCGATATGGGACTTCGCTTCACAAACTTATCTACCCAGCTTCATGTTTCTTATCTTATAGAGTAAAAGGAAATCTATCACCATTCAAGGTCCTAAAAGCAGCAAAATATATTAGAGGTCAGATTTGGTTTATTTGCTTAATTTGCTTGTCATCAGAGATGTCACTCCGTGATCATATCTAGCCATGCATGGAATCTGCAGTTTTGAAGTTGACGCATTGATATGGACCTTAACTTATGGTTTTCGTGATTAATAGCTATTTTGGTTTTGAATCTGCTATTTTAGTTTTCTTGATTAATAGCTTCATTAGTAAACTAGTAAACTGTTGATGATTTATTTGTTTTAAAATGGAAAAAATAGATCTTCCCATTCATGCAATTAAGTCTATGTCAATTTTTGGTCCTGGATTGTAATCATTGGTTTTCATGCCATTATGTGGTGTACATGTTACGAAACTTCTACCAACATAATGTGATGTTCACATTTGGACAGCTATCAGTGCCTTTAGTAGTTTGAGTAAAGAAATGCTGCTTCAACTGAAAGGTTATATTTTCGTTTTGGATTGCTGGATGTCTTTGCTGTGAGGTTTGTTTGGAGGCCATCTCTGTGGCTCCAGATGGCCATTTTCTAAGGCAAAAAGAAATTCATAGTTTCATAACGCAGGATTGAACACATGGGTACACGTCCCCATTTTCTTGGAATGTCATCCTCTGTCATGGTGAAAGTTGTAATCACAACCTTTTGTGTGCAAGGTTCAAATTGTACTGGACCACTGCAGATATAACCTATGGATATGGTTACTGAATCAGTTAGACTGTGGTGCTTAATTGGGCTGCCCCTCTGGAATTGTTTCACTTGTGCTTTTGGCTCCTTCTTCTCTGGGTCACAGTACCTTAGTAATCAGCATGGATTCTTATTGAATTTGATTTTGTCACAGGTTCGGCTACATCAAGGCTTGAAGCTTGTCTTCAACAAATTTGTGAGTCAACCGACAGTGCTAGTTCTCACTTTGTCCAACGTGCTGCTGTTTACATTCCAACACTTAAGGAGTGCGCAGACAAGTTATCTGAGCTCCCAGAGTATAACGAAGATCCGGCCTTATGGGCCCAAGCCTATAATCTTTTCGGAGGTGCTAAACATCGAGCAATGTTCCTGGCGTGTCCAGACGATTTGAAGAAGTACCATTGGATCACCCAAGAATTGAATAGGGTGCGAAGAGCCGAGCTCGGCACCACTTGGTTTGCACCTGCACCTTGATGATTTCCTACGAATTTGAAGTTCAATTTTATGTTAAAACTTGTTTGTTAAACTTATGATGGTTAAGACAGTATTTGTAGTACTTGCTGGTGTTGTTTCTTGCAAACAAACATTTGTATGGTTTATGTTTGTGCTTGATCACATTGCATTTGGAGCTCCAATGACTTTGTCCCACGTCAATACTAAATGGGTAATAGGAAATGACTTTCCTCTTTTACCCTTCCATTTTGGAAATTACTTGTACTAAAAAGTAAAAATGGATAATGATTGAAGGGTAAAATGAGAAAAGTAAATTTTTAAAAGTGCAATAATTATGTTCCCTTATTTAATTTGAATTCTCAGAAAAGACTATTAAATGGGAATGGAGGGAGAATATAATTTGCAGGCAAAGGAATTGCTACTATTTGAATTTGATATCCAAGTGGCCTCTGCAATGTTATGGACCAGAAGAAGAACTGCCAATTGCTAAAATGGTGCTCAATAATTTTTGATGTGGACTTGTCATCATGTGAGGTTACTCGAGCATTTGCAGCCACAGTTTACTCTCGAGTAACCAAGCCACTATACTCCTAGGCCTCGTTTGTTTCAGGGATAAAAAGACTGGGATAGGATAACATGAGTCCAATCTCGTATAATCCCGCGTTTGGTTCCCAAAAAGCATCCGGGATTGCACTTTTGGGGGAATGGTTTTGGCCCCAACAAATATAACACACCTCGAATCCTTCTTAGAAAGAAAAAGTACCGTCTTTCTTTGACTGAATGTTAAAGTGAGTTCTTTGCTCTTTCCAATTCTTGTGATTGATATCGTAATGTTCTTTATGAAATTTGAATCTTGTACGTGTACATATGGTTTACGCGTATACCATATTAAATGTTTTCTGAATGATATAATTCAACCATTCGAAAATTGGAGTTTATAAATGATGAATATAATGTCCACTATCTATTTAAGTTTCGTGTGCATAGTTATAAGTTAAAGATAAGGAGAACCTATACTTTTTGTTTTTTTAATTAGAACTGGAGAAGCTATACTTGTTACTTAGGTTACTATTTCAAATTCATTATAGGAATTTTCTGTAAAATAATAGGTTCCTTTCGAAAGAAAAATAGGAACCTACGAACAAATAAACCCACAACTATAAGAAATAGCTAGTGAAAGAAACTTGTTCTACTAAGACGAGAATACCCTTTTCATTCCCACAAGGTTCTTTTAATACCCTTTTCATTCCCACGAGGTGTTAAGAAATATTGTCCCACATTGTTTAGTAGTGGAATGGGTAATTAGTTTTGAGATGGATATAGAGTCTCCACATGGTATCAGAGCGGGGCTCATTTCACTCCACATTAAAAAAAAACAATTCGTAATCCACACCCCACGATGACAATCCAGCAAAAAAAGCTGCATGATGATAGGACCCAAAAAGTGGCCATACGTGACAGACCTCAAATGCGACTACATGTGAGGAAATGTTAAGAAATATTGTCTCACATTGCTTACTAATGGAATGGGTGACCACTTAATATATGCTGGGACCTCTCCACTCATTGTCAATTAATTTTGAGATGGATACAAAGTTTCCACACGAGGTTCTTTATTTAAAAGAAAAAACTTGTTACTCTACGTAATGAAGAAGAAAAGAAAAAAAAGGATGGTTAAAGGCTAGCTAGTGGCGTCACTGAATGTAATATTTTAACTTTTAAAATTTTGGGGAAGTTATTTAGGGGTTTTGTTTCATAGACTTATTTAGGTCCCCATCTAGGATTGGTCATTTCCTCCGACCAGTTCGAATCCGATCCGTTCCCGATACGAACGGATCGGCAATATGGAGATCTGTTTGGAGATATGGAGATTTTTTGTGAAAATGTTTAGGGATCAGGTAGGGGTGAAGATAGACATGTCCCCGCCCCGAATCCGCTCTGAATCCGTTCCCCGCTCCGCCCCGTCCCCGAATCCCCGAATATAGGGGTCTATTCATGAGTTATGAAACTTTTGGCTCCCACTAAATTTTCTCCAAACACATGGGTCACACTAAATTTTCTCCAACCATTTTATTGATAATTAAACTTTGTAATACAATAAATGTGATTAAATAAGAAATGCATCACTATAATTTGAATACATCCCAACTAGGTTGACATCTACTCAACTATCAATCATATGCATTCCTTAAAATAAACACAAAAAAATGCAAAATAAAAACAATATTTTTCCAATCGAGCCTTTGATTTTGTTGTTCCTATTGATGAAATCAATTATTTTTTTAATGATACTTTTCATCCGATTAAATACCTACCGATACGCGATTTTTTTTTGTAATTGGGATTCTAGATTTCTAGTAATCTATTTTTTTAGCATTTACTTGTAACTTGATTTTAGCATTTAATTTGTAACTAGGATTCTAGATTTCTAGTAATCTAATTGTTTTAAAAAATGA
The DNA here is from genome assembly GCA_016920895.1 of Vaccinium myrtillus. Classification (NCBI taxonomy): domain Eukaryota; kingdom Viridiplantae; phylum Streptophyta; class Magnoliopsida; order Ericales; family Ericaceae; genus Vaccinium; species Vaccinium myrtillus. The sequence goes on along the minus strand of JADGMU010001252.1, from coordinate 23,733 downwards.
TTGGATCTCCGAATCCCCATGGGGATCCCCGTTCCCCATTTGGAGTGGGGATGAAGGATGAAAATAAAGTTCCGTTGGGGATCAGATAGGGGATGGATATGGAGAAGGGGTTTGGGGATTAGGGGTGGAGATAGTACTCTCCAGCCCTCATCCGTCCCCATGCCCATCCCTATCCCCATCCTATTTACTACTTTTAAATATTCTCAAAAATGTTTTTTTCAAGCTTTTTTTTTTTTTTTTGTGTAATATTGCACATGTTGACGTGGTTTGAGAGTTGAATGAGGTATGAATGTTGTGCCTTGTATTCGTTAAGTTTTATTAATATGATTTGGTTTGGGACCTTTGGGTACTTGCAGATGATTTCTACAGATTTGGTGGTGGAGGGGAACGAGTAGCAAAGTGGGGGCATTTCTGTCCGATAATCAAACAAATTAATCTTGTTAAGGAATTAATTTATTACTTTGCCATAATCTTTGCATTCCCCATCCGAGTCATCTATCTCGACAATTAATGGTTCAAATTCGCAAATGTATTACTACCAGATGCATTACTATCGGTAATAACGCACTTTGACAGGTAAAAAATTCGTTTGTTAATCTGAACCGTTGATTACGGAGAGATGGCTGAGATCGAAAATGGACATGCCTGCCTTCCCAAAAAAAGGAGGGTAGAATAAAGGAGTTAATGCAATCTTGCTATATGCCCTTAGGGCACATGTATGACCATTTTCTTAATATTATAGAACATGATGCCGTTGAGAAAGCTAAATAAAGAAAAATGATTTATATAACTAGCCCAAATTGATTTGAAACTTGTTGAGTTTTCTAGCCCAGATTTGCACACCACAACACACGCACAAGAGCAAACAAACACGAGAGAATCACACACCAATTACCAAGAGAAAATTTCACTATTTATGCACAATAGTTACAAAAAACTCTCACCCTTGTATCCCTCTCTCACTCTCCTGCTCTCTCCTCACTCATACACAGTGCACACACCCACAATGAGTAACCCTAGAGCAAAATAAGAGGGAAACCACAAATTGGGCCCTACCGGCCCAATGGGATAAACTGGGCCCACTAAGGGGTGAACCCAAAGAAAAACCCAACAATCACCCCCTCCACCCCGAGTGGGCCATTGTTGATCTTGTAGCAACGCCATGCCGCCATCTCCGATCTGCCACACTAGCGAGTGCCTGTGTCATTAACCAATCGAGCTTCACCGCACCCCAAGCCGGAATACTTCACCCGAAAGAATGTGTCCTTGCAAGCTAGATTTGCGGCCAATCAAACCAAATATGAGTACCGCACCCCCTCAACCGGAATGCGATCCACTCTAACATCTCCAACCGAAATGTCCTTGCTTACCAACCGGAGCATCCGCACCCCCTCACCGAGATGCTCGCACCCCCTTACCAAGGTGCTCGCACCCCCTCACCGGAGTGCCACCCGAAGCTCACCGCCTCGGCGACCGTGGTGGTCGTGTCCCTCCTCCCGTGTCGACAACCCCGGAGGAATCATTACCATTAACCATCTCAAGAGCGAAAGAAACCTTTTTCTTCATTGGAGCTCCCATATTTACCGTCTCTTTCCTCTGGGCTTCCTCGTGGACACCATGCACCAATTGCTCTTTCCATTTCGGGCCCGAATCCCACACAACTCTAGCATAACTCTGCTCACCTCGTGTGTCCGTCTGCAACTGGCTCCCCTGCCCAACTAAACAACCTATACCACTCGTCTCAAGTCTGACCATAGCCCCTCCAGTCACGACCGAACCCACAAGCCGGTATAGACCACCAATCATCCTCCCTCGCAACAACTCTCTATCTCCGTCAAGAACCCGAAGTACTCCACCACTCGCCGAAAAACTGTATCCTCTCTCATCAAGCATCCTCAAGGGCGGATCTTAGAACGACCTTAGGTGGGCTATAGCCCAGGTGGGGTTTAAAAAAACAGGAAAAAAAACAAAATTTTATATGTAAAATTTTATCCTACCAAATTTTAGCCCACCTCATAGTTTGGTCAGCCCAGGGTAGATTTGTGTCCTAGATCCGCCATTGAGCATCCTGAGAGATATCAAGTTCTTCCTCACTGTCGGCACATGTCGCACCCCCGTCAATCTCACAGTTTTCCCACTCGGCATCCGAAACTTCACTATCCCTTTGCCAACAACCCGATTCGTGGAGTAATTGGCCATCCGGCCATCACCACCATCGCCTGCCTCGTACTCCAAAAACTGTGATACATCACCGCAAATGTGATATGAGCACCAAGAATCAAGTACCCAATCCGATTTCCTTGCGCATGTAGTATCCGACACGACCAACAATAGATCATCATCGTAATCTTGAACCACCGCCGTTGCTTTCTTTGATTGGTCATTTTCCTTTTTCGCCTTATACTTGGGGCAATTCCGTTTGATATGCCCCTCCTCGATCATGGCAATGATAGCATGTAAATGTCCGACCCCTCAATTGTAAACGGTTGCCGCCTCCTTTCCCTTTCCCGTTTCTTCTTGTTTGGCTCCTTCCCCGGTTACCTTCCGAAACTAGTGTCCGACACTCTTCATCATGCTCAGTCCCCATCTCTTTCCTCCTCGCATCCTCACTGAATATGGCATCCGTAACCATTGCCATAGACAACTTTCCTCCTGGCGCAGAGTTGCTGAGAGAAACCACCAAAGTCTCCCAACTATCCGGTAGTGAAGTAAGCAATAAGAGAGCCTGCAACTCATCATCGAACTTCAAACCGACATTAGATAATTGATTAACCAAGGCAACCGAATCTCCACTCCGGAGTTTCAAATTTACAAGCCTCCTCATCAATAGCGCTTTGTTCCGGGATGTTTTCGATTGATAAGCGTCCTCTTCTTCCGCAGTTACTGGATAACTTGAGGTTAACCTTTTGAGCAATGTGATTAGGCTAAAAATTGGGACGGAGGGAGTACTATTTTTGTCGGTAACCGGAAAAAAATTTCAATGCCGAGCGAGCACGGTCATGTGGTCTCGAGCTTGCTTCTAAGCCGGCCGAAAGTGTTTTGGACGGCCTAGTTTCTCCATGTCTCTCTCTCTCTCTCTCTCTCTCTCTCTCTCTCTCTCTCTCTCTCTTTAAAATCTTGACCGTCCCTAACACTTAAAAATTGTTCCGGTAACCGAGCGTGTTAGTGTTACAAAATCTTTAATTCACTAAAATGTTATCAAAATCGTCATTCACAATAAAAGACTTTTACAATTCCAAGCTTTAAAATGAATAATTACTCTTCAATATTAAGGTCGGTATAATTACAACAAAACAAATTTGACAGAAAGTATGCAAAAAAAGTGACTACAGGAAAAAGCTTTTATTCAAAATCCGAATAGAGTAGTACGTAAATGTATAACTACGTTTACAGAGATTGGATCATCTTATTTATTATTTGGAAAAGTTGAATTCAATAATTATCTCAGCATAGTATATGCAGGGCGTACGGACTCAGAGCCTGTTTTGGGCTAAAGCCTGTAAAGTCACCGCTTTAGGTCCCCAAATTTTAACTAATTTTTTGGCCTTCCAATTTTATAGGCCTGTGCAGTAGTTATGCTTTCAAATGACTTATTTATGAAAGTTTTTTGTTTTCCTAAGTAATTTTAAGTTTTAACTATGATATATTGAGAGTTAAGGGCCCAATTTGAAAAAAATCGCTTTAGGCCCCCTAAATATCAGAGCCGGCCTTGCGTACGGTTTAGTTCGTAACCAAGGTAATAAACTGAGGCTAATGGTCCATTTGTCTGACGCAACTACTGATGAAAGATTATACTCTTATTATTCCATTATCCTAATGACGAAGGGATCAATAATACTACGCCCGGCGATATATATTTTAAATTGGTCTTATATTTTGGGACATCAAAAAAAAAAAAAAGTAGGCCAAACTTTTTGGGAGGGAGGGAGTACTCAACAAACACTACGTGAAATCAGGGTAATAAACTGAGGCTAATGGTCCGTTTGTCTCCATTTGTGACGCAACTAATAAAGATGAAAGATTGTACTCTTATAATTTCATCATACTAATGACGAAGGGATCAATAATGCTACGTCCGACAATACATAAGCCCCTATAATATTGTACTAAACAAACACTATGTGAAATCATATACTCGAGAATTATTCAAATCCTTTCCGCAAACCTTTGAAAAAATATTGGAATGTCAGTTTCAATCAAATACATATCCAGTGAAACAAAAGCATCATTTCCTCTAAACAAAGTTCCCTTGACTTTACTATATACATAATTATATTGGCTAAGCGTTAGATTGAAAGGTCTACTATTGGAATGTAATCTTATTTACTTAAAAGAAAAGATTGAAAGGTATTGTGAGCATGAAAAAATATTGGAAGGTCAGTTCTTAGACTATCCATTTAATAAAACTACTCAATTCAGAAACAAATTGTTGATAGGATCCCAAAGTACTGAAACTTGGTTTTAAATACCCGCCGTTATGTAACGGTTTTTGGCTTCTCCGCTCAGATACTATTACACCCTGGTATACCGATGAGAGGGAAAAATCGCATGCGTATTGGCCGGTTCCCGTTACGTATCGGTCTGTATCTGATTCACGGACTGGTTCACGACCATTATGGCCGATACTCGACCGCACAGGTTATTTAAGCAAATTTAAAATTATTTATTTATCAAAAAATGATTTTTAGAAACTCACAACTGGTACACCCGATTCCTATTACGTAACGTTCGATATTACAGAAACCGTTACACCAAAACCGTTACCGTTACGTATTGCAAAACAGGTATTTAAAACCTTGACTGAAAGGCCCAGAATATCACTTTTACCAAATAGTCCAAAGCCGGCTCTGATAACAGTGGTTGTTTCTTGTTCCCCTCTTTTTCCTTTTCACCTCTTATATGTGCTAGGTACACTTGAAAAGCGGACCTGGCAGATCTTGTAGGTTCGGATCTTGTAGGTCTGATTGTGGAGTGAAGGTTATGGGTTTGCGTGACAAAAACACCCTCTCTGCTTGTAGAGACAAGACTGCGTATATTAATTCACTCCCAAATTCTGCATGTACGGAAGCCAAATTGACTGGCATTGGTACGCCCAGGGCCAATTTGCTACAAAAATTTCATTTTCAAATCTAGTTCATGCAGTATGTCGCTCGTACCAAGAAAATATTATGAAGCTTTCAAGAAAAGATTATGACGCATAATATATCATACCACACAGCCAGAGCCGGCTTAGAGAGGAATAGGAAGAAGCGACCGCTTCGGGTCCCCAAAATTTTGGCACGATAAAATTTTGAAATATAACATACATTCATCACTGTTTCACTAATTTAATTTGAAATATAACATAATCGGAAAACAATCTCTTAGTGACCCTTGTTGCAGTTGATTTAATTCTTTTGTTAATAAGATTAAAAATCAAATAGTCAATTGAACTATCATAATTCTATAATTTTTTTAAAATGTAGTTAAGAAAAGGATCTATTTTTTTTTCTTATAAATTCTTCCAAAGATATGAGTCTTGTGAGTATACTTTATTATTTTGAAATTTTGTCATCTGTTTACGTAAATCTTATCTTGTAATAGTTTTTGTTTCGAAAATACTAATGGCCTCAAGTTGGGAGTTCGCTTAAGGGCTCCAAAAGTCTTGAGCTGGCACGACACACGTCTCATTGATATACTAGTTCACATTGTTTAGAAATAAATTTTTCTATCAAGGCCTTGTTCTCCAATAGATTTTAGGTAGATTTTATGAAAATCTCATAAAATGAGCATTTTATGGAGAGGTGATAAAATGAAGTTGTTTTCCCAACTGATAAAATGTAGTATTTTTCCTATAGATTTTAGGAGGATTTTATGAAAATCTCATAAAATGACTTTTACATTTTATGTGTTGAGATTGAAGTGTCATAAAATGTGAGATTTTATGTACCTAAAATCTATTGGAGAACAAGGCCCAAGAAATATTACGACACTTTAGTATATCATATTACATCTCGTTGATTTACTAGTTGACATTGACAAGAAATAAATTTAATTATGAAGAGAATATTATGACACGATTGTTCTTTTTCGGCTTTAATTTCTTTCGTAGGTCAATTTTCTTTGTGATCATTGCATAAATTAACTAGTCCCTTTAGGAGCAGATATGGAAGACTGGCTAGACATTAAGGTTGACCAATATTTATGGAACGGGAGATGGTGCTATCCCTTCGAGGTCAACATGGTTGCTGGGCCTATCACGGTCGTCCGTGATCAGCCATGGACGACTCAAGGTGTGTTTAAACTGACTTTTTTTTTACTATTATATTGTCATTGTTGTTCTGGTTGTTTATCCAAATTTTTCGTAATTCGCATCATATTTCTTTTTTCAATCACTCATCTCGAGAGAAATTAATCTAAAACCATGCAAATATCACAAAAAGTTCATAAAGACGAAAAAAGTACTGTGAAATAGATCAGTTTTTAGTGTCTTTTATTGTAATTTTATTTTTTGTCTAATGTGAACTTTTTGAGCTTTTAACTTTTCCATATATGTTTTTTCGCTTTTCTGATTCCTTTCATTGGGACGAATGATTAATTCCAAAACTTTTTAGAAAAGACTAACCAAATAACACTAACATTAAGGATACCCACTGTCATCAGGGAAAAATAGCGTAACCAAAACGAATGTTCTATTCTATACATTGCTAGGCGCTTGTTAGGTGAAAAAGGGACCCTAACGCCTAGGGATGGATTGCGCTAGCGCCTAGGTAAGGACTAGGTTCCAATCGATTGCCTAATCTAGGCATTGGACCACCGCCTAGTGCTTAGGCGGAGATGAGTGAGCTTAGGCGACCGACTTTTAGAAAATTGTCCAACCGTAAATAGATTTTCAAATGTTCATTCATTCTTTATATTATCAGAAAATATCCTTCCTGTGACATCCCTCAAGTGTTGAGTCCCACATTGGGGAAAAAGAAAAATCATTGTGTATATAATGAATCGCAAACAGTTATTGGATAATTTGAGGTTAACTTTTTGAGCAATGGCATTAGGCTAAAAATAGGGGCGGAGGGAGTATTATTTTTGTCGGTAACCGGAAAAAATTTTCAATGCCGAGCGAGCACAGCCACGTGATGTCGAGCTCGCATCTAGGCCATCCGAAAGGGTTTTGGACGGCCTAGTTTCTCCCTGTCTCCCTCCCCCCCTCTCTCTCTCTCTCTCTAAAATCTGGACCGTTCCAAACACTTAAAAATTGTTCCGGTAACCGAGCGTGGTAGTGTTACAAAATCTTTAATGATTAATGAGTATACTCTTATAATTTCATCATACTAATGACGAAGGGATCAATAATGTTACGCCCGGTGATATATAAGCCCCTATAATATTGTACTAAACAAACACTATGTGAAATCATATACCCGAGAATTATTCAAATCCTTTCCGCAAACCCTTTGAAAAAATATTGGAAGGTCAGTTTCAATCAAATACTCATATCCAGTGAAACAAAAGCATCATTTCCTCTAAACAAAGTTCCCTTGACTTTACTTTATACATAATTATGTTGGCTAAGCGTTAGATTGAAAGGTCTACTCTTGGAATGTAATCTTATTTACTTAAAAGAAAAGATTGAAAGGTACCGTGAGCATGAAAAAATATTGGAAGGTCAGTTCTTAGACTATCCATTTAATAAAACTACTCAATTCAGAAACAAATTGTTGATGGGATCCCAAAGTACTGAAACTTGGTTTTAAATACCGGCTGTTACGTAGCGTATCGGCCGTTATGTAACGGTTTTTGGTCTCTCCGCTCCGATATCATTACACCTTGGTATACCGGTGAGAGGGAAAAATCGCATGCGTATTGGCCGGTTCCCGTTACGTATCGGTCTGTATCTGATTCACGGATTGGTTCACGACCATTATGGCCGATACTCGATTTTCAAATCTAGTTCATGCAGTATGTCGCTCGTAACAAGAAAATATTATGAAGCTATCAAGAAAATATTATGACGCATAATATATCATACCACACAGCCAGAGCCGGCTTAGAGAGGAATCGGAAGAAGCAACCGCTTCGGGTCCCCAAAATTTTGGAACGATAAAATTTTGAAATATAACATACATTCATCATTGTTTCACTAATTTAATTTGAAATATAACATAATCGGAAAACAATCTCTAAGTGAGCCTTATTGCTGTTGATTTAATTCTTTTGTTACAAAGATTAAAAATCAAATTTTCAAACGAACTATATATCATAATTCTATAATTTTTTTAAAATGTAGTTAAGAAAAGGATCTATTTTTTTTTCTTATAAACTCTTCCAAAGATATGGGTCTTGTGAGCATACTTTATTATTTTGAAATTTTGTCATCTGTTTACGTAAATCTTATCTTGTAATAGTTTTTGTTTCGAAAATACTAAGGGCCTCAAGTTGGGAGTTCGCTTAAGGGCTCCAAAAGTCTTGAGCTGGCACGACACACAGCTCATTGATATACTAGTTCACATTGTTTAGAAATAAAATTTTCTATCAAGAAATATTACGACACTTAGTATGTCATATTACATCTCGTTGATTTACAAGAAATAAATTTAATTATGAAGAGAATATTATGACACGATTGTTCTTTTTCGGCTTTCTTTCGTAGGTCAATTTTCTTTGTGATCATTGCATAAATTAACTAGTCCCTTTAGGAGCAGATTAAGGAAGACTGGCTAGACATTAAGGTTGACCAATATTTACGGAACGGGAGATGGTGCTGTCCCTTTGATGTCAACATGGTTGTTGGGCCGATCACGGCCGTCCGTGATCGTCTCAAGGTGTGTTTAAACTAACTTTTTTTTAATATTATATTGTCATTGTTGTTCTATAGTTGTTTATCCAGATTTTTCGTAATTCGCATCATATTTCTTTTTTCAATCACTCATCTCGAGAGAAATTAATCTAAAACCATGCAAATATCACAAAAAGTTCATAAAGACGAAAAAGTACTGTGAAATAGATCAGTTTTTAGTGTCCTTTATTGTAATTTTATTTTTTGTCTAATGTGAACTTTTTGAGCTTTTAACTTTTCCATATATGTTTTTCGCTTTTCTGATTCCTTTCATTGGGACTGGGACGAATGATTAATTCCAAAACTTTTTAGAATAGACTAACCAAATAACACTAACATTAAGAATACCCACTGTCATCAGGGAAAACTAGCGTAACCAAAACCAATGTTCTATTCTATACAGTGCTAGGCGCTAGTTAGGTGAAAAAGGGACGCTAACGCCTAGGGAGGGACTGCTCTAGCGCCTAGGTAAGGACTAGGTTCCAATCGATTGCCTAATCTAGGCATTGGACCACCGCCTAGTGCTTAGGAGGAGACGAGTGAGCTTAGGCGATCGACTTTTAGAACTGTCCAACCGTAAATAGATTTTCAAATGTTTATTCATTCTTTATATTATCAGAAAATATCCTTCCTGTGACATCCCTCAAGTGTTGAGTCCCACATTGGCGACAAAAAGAAAAATCATGGTGTATATAATGAATCACAAACAGTTATTGGATAACTTGAGGTTAACTTTTTGAGCAATGTCATTAGGCTAAAAATTGGGGCGGAGGGAGAACTATTTTTGTCGGTAACCGGAAAAAGTTTTCAATGCCGAGCGAGCACAGCCATGTTATGTCGAGCTCGCATCTAGGCCGTCCGAAAGTGTTTTGGACGGCTTAGTCTTTTACAATTCCAAGCTTTGAAATGAATAATTACTCTTCAATATTAAGGTCGGCATAATTACAACACCACAAATTTGACAGAAAGTATGCAAAAAAAAAGGTGACTACAGGAAAAAGCTTGTATTCAAAATCCGAAGAGAGTAGTAAATGTATAACTACGTTTACAGAGATTGGATCATCTTATTTATTATTTGGCAAAGTTGAATTCAATAATTATCTAAGCATAGCATATGCAGGGCGTATGGTTTAGTTCGTAACCAGGGTAATAAACTGAGGCTAATGGTCCATTTGTCTGACGCAACTAATAATGATGAATGATTATAATTCCATCATCCTGATGACGAAGGGATCAATAATACTACGCCCGGTGATATATAAACCCCTATAATATTGTACTAAACAAACACTATGTGAAATCATATACCCGAGAATTATTCAAATCCTTTCCGCAAATCTATGATCGGTCATGTACGGCTCAAAGTGTATTTAAACTAACTTTTTTTTTTACTATTATATTGTCATTGTTGTTCTGGTTGTTTATCCAGAATTTTCGTAATTCGCATCATATTTCTTTTTTCAATCACGCATCTCGAGAGAAATTAATCTAAAACTATGCAAATATCACAAAAAGATCATAAAGACGAAAAAGTACTGTGAAATAGAACAGTTTTTAGTGTCTTTTATTGTAATTCTTTTTTGTCTAACGTGAACTTTTTGAGCTTTTAACTTTTCCCTTCATGTTTTTTTGTTTTTCTGATTCTTTTCATTGAGACGAATAATTAATTCCAAAAATTCTTGGTTCCTCTTTTCATTTTGGGATGTCCCAAAATATATGTCCCATTTCTAAAAACATCCATCAAAACGGGTTCATTTTCCAGTTTTACCCTGCAAAAGTATTTTTTCCATCTCATTTGGTTTGTCAATTATCTTTTATTTTATAATGGTTTTTATAATTTTGAAAACTTTGTATAATAAAACTAATTGATATCTATCAAACATGATCCATATTGCATATGTTTTAAGTTTCATATAAAGTCTTTATCTCCAAAAAATTGGCCTTGTTAATATGTCCTCCCTCTGTCCCATTTTTGTATATTATTAATTTATTCTTTGTCTCTTTTGCGTTTATTGCCTATATCTTTCAATGTGAATATTCAAAAAATTGTAATATAGATTTTATTTGATAGATTTTAATTTATTCTATAATACAAAATCGTCTCAAAATCATTAAAAAAAATTATAAATTCAAAAATATAAATAATACCCACAAAAGAGACCAAAATAGGGAGGGAGTACTCAACAAAAAGGGAAGTTTAGACTTGGTCATCAACATCAGATGGTTATATAAAGTTCGAGTGCCAATACCCTGCACTAGCACAAGAAAATGTCTGCCTCTAATTCTAACGTTCCAACTTCATTTCCATCACTAAATGCTCACATTGTTCTCCTCACTACATTTATCTTATTTCTTCTTCCTATGGCCAGTTCGGATTACTTCCAATTCCCTAACTTTTATCCAGCTACAACCGACGGCAACACACTGTACCAAGGAAATGCAGTGTCGTCGGATGGGGCAATAGAATTCAACTATTCCGAAAGTGGTGTCGGTTGGGTGACATACGGACAGAATGTTCAGTTATGGGACTCCGAAACTGCAGCCCTCTCTGACTTCACCACCAATTTCTCCTTCACTATTGACACCCAAGTGTCAGCCCATTACGGCGACGGACTCGCATTCTTTCTCGCTCCTGTCGGTTTTCAAATCCCGACAAACTCGGGAGGCGGGTACCTAGGCCTTTTCAGCCCCGATTTAGCAGAACATCAAATAGTGTTTGTTGAGTTCGACTCCTACCCGAATTATCAATGGGATCCCAATCATACTCATATCGGGATCAACCATAATGCTATTGGTTCACTCACTACGACTCCGTGGAACGCTAGCTTGCACAGCGGAGAAAGATGTGATGCTTCTATTACATACAATGCAAGTACAAAGAATTTGAGTGTGTTTTGGTCTTACGGGGAAACTCTAATTCCAGTCTTTTAACGAATTAGACCTAATGAAGATTCTACCGGAGTGGGTCATGGTTGGATTTTCAGCATCGACCGCATGGGCTGTGGAGAAAACAACGCTTCAATCATGGGCGTATAGCTCAAGTTTCGACACTAAAACAAGTGGAAAGCACGCGAAAGATACCAAATTGACGGTTGGGATACCGGTTTCAAGGTGGGTGTTTTGATTTTTGGAGCATTGATATTGATAGGATCTGTGGTTGTAAGGAAAAGGAGGCGTGTTCGAAGGGAGAAAAACAGAGAAAACTAACTTGACATCGACCAACGATGATCTAGAAAGAGGAGCTGGACCAAGGAGGTTTACCTACGACGATCTTGTTTCAGCTACTAACAACTTCTCGGCTGCAAGAAAATTGGGTGAAGGAGGATTTGGAGGTGTTTACAAAGGGTACTTAAATGATTTAGACATGGCAGTAGCCGTGAAGAAAATTTCAAGGGGATCGAGACAAGGGAAAAAAGAGTACATAACGAGGTGAAAATTATAAGCTTTGTTGAGGCACCGAATGTGGTGCAACTCATCGGTTGGTGCCACGATCAAGGTGAGTTCCTTCTCGTCTATGAGTTTATGCCCAACGGAAGCCTCGACGCTCACCTCTTTGGGAAAAATATTACTCTCGCTTGGGTTGTGAGGTACAAGATAACTCTGGGTTTGGCCTCGGCATTGCTCTATCTACATGAAGAGTGGGAGCAATGCATTGTGCACCGGGACATCAAGCCAAGCAATATTATGCTAGACTCAGGATTCAATGTCAAGCTCGGAGACTTTGGGTTAGCCCGACTCATGGACCATGAGCTTGGACCACAAACAACTCGCTTAGCTTTAACGTTCGGGTACTTGGCACCGGAATATATAAGAACAAGAAAGGCAAGTAAAGAGGCGATGTTTTCGGTTTGGGGTGGTGGTGTTGGAAATTGCTAGCGGGAGAAAATCGGTTGATCCGACAGACGGAGAATCGAAATAGGGTTGGTGGAGTGGGTTTGGAATCTCTATGGAAGAGGGCAAATTCTTTCGCCATTGATGAGAGAGTAAAATCGATTCCGATTTGAAAGAAGTAGAGCGTTTGTTGATTGTAGGGCTGTGGTGTGCTTATCCCGACCATAGCCTTAGGCCATCAATTAGGCAAGCAATTCAAGTACTTCATTTCGAGGCAGAAATGCCTCATCTCCCTGTGCAGATGCCTGTTCCAATGTATCATGTACCTGGTGCAGGAACCTCCAGGCCTGAAGAACCGCAGATACATTCCGGTGGGGCTAGTGTAAGTTGTTCAAGCATCGAAATGGGCCGTTAAATTTTATTTTGTTTTTCGCTGGTTAGAGTGTCCAAGACATTGCAGAATCCATGCTTAATAAGCGTGTAATAAATTGGATAATGTTGATTAGTGTTTCCTCTCTCGTATTTTGTAATGCCCCGATTTCCACCACTGCAATTAAGAACATTATAAATGATTTTAATGTTAAAAATACTAGCATTACCTAAAGAAATTCGAAACATAGTTGATTACTGTAAGATCACTACAAGAATAAATACATTTTGCGTCGAAGTTTTTGCAACGGGATGAAATACTGTCTCAAAAGATGGGTATATGCCACGGTTAAAACTTCCCGACACAAAAGCGCGCATTCGCAATGGTGAATATCCCGTCGCAAAAAACATTGTCGCAAAAGCTTAATTTTTGCCACCGCATTGTTTCCCGTTGCAAAAAGAAACACAAAACGACGTCATTTTAGGGGTACGGGGAGCATGATTTTTTAATCCAAAAAAAAAAGGGCGGCAATTGACTCCTGTTTTAATTTTTTTTGCCCTATTGGCGCCATCTGTCCCTCTTTTTCGTGAATGCCGCCAAGTGACCTCTTTTTCCAGAATGGCGCCAAATTAGAGACTCCTATTTTGGTATTAAAAAAACCCTAGAAAAATTCTTATTACGCTTTCCATTACCACTCAGAAAATCACGTTACTATTCCATCTCTCTCACATCTCTGATCAAAGCTATTGCCCTGCTAATTCTCACGCCTCCATCGTCACCAACCAGATTTGCACCGCCAATCCCCTCGCAGGTAATATCTGTAATCCTTGGTTCTCTCTTCTCTCTCGGTCTCTCACTTTCTTCTCTTTTCTCCCACAAAATCGTCATCGCATTGGTGAGTCCTTTTGATTGTTTTTTTTCTTCTGCTAATGTAGACTAATTGATTTATTCTGTTTTTATGTTTACATAACTTGCAACCGCTACTCTGTTTGCCTAGATTAGACTTGACTTGTGTTGGTTAGTGGAGGAATTAACAAATTAACAAAGCTTAAATTGCCGAACGGGGTTCTCGTCACATTGTTTTCCTATCAGTTTTAATTGCATGTTCTTCTTTTCGTACTAACTTGTAAGGACCTATAGGTGGTTTAATGAGGCCCAATGGTGATGGGTACCAGCTGTTTGATTAATTGCCTCAATGAGCGCCAATGGTGGCAAATAATTATTTCTCTCTAGAAAAGATCCAAAACTCAAACTAGAAATTGAAAGACAATTAAATGTATCATGGTGCGAATGTTGGGTTTCGGCACAAAAATTCTGATTGGGGTTCATTCAGGTTTCAAAATTTTATGGATTATGCATTCACCGGTAGTTTAGTAAAAATAACAAAGCTAGGAAAATTTGACCAAAGCCTATTGAAAGTGTTGTTGGAGAACTATAAAATTGGTCTGATTATGCGCAAAAAAGACCAATGGTACTGTTATTTATGGAGGGTTTACATGTCGGCAATTTGTTTATTTTTCTATCCCAATGATCAATGCAATTGGCTGTACGAAAAGTACCCTTTGAAGTGTTAAAAGTTTAGACTAAACTAATGGCATTGGCATTTTTTATACATTTATCTTTATATATATATATATATATATATATTTTTTTTTTTTTTTTTGGGCAAAGATATGTACTATTTTTTAATAGTCTTCTAATTTTAATTGGAATATTCTCTCGGATATTATGTGGAAGTTTGGATTTGGGGAGAAAGGGTGTAAGTGGATTAGCAATGTTCAACTTTAATAAAGCAAGGATATACACGCCGATCCAAAAAAAAAAAAACAAGGATATACATTTTTTCTATTCCCATGTATTTAACAATTAAAGTTTCTTTAATTATCGTCTTCTTCATTAATAGTACAGAGCCATGTCCAAAAGTTTGCATCTATGTTTAAAGAACTTGACTACTGCCCATCAACTATATTTTGCAACTATTTTATTTTGTGTTGATTAGAAAGATTTTTTTTGTAATCATGACGCAAGAAGTTCACTTGGGTTGAGCTTTTTGTCCCTTCTTTTTATCAGCAACTTTTTGTCCTTTTTTTTCTATCAGCGAATTTTTGTCCATGTTAAGTTAACCATGATGTGAATTTGTTCTGAAACAGTTGAGGAAAGTACTTCAAAATATGGACAAGAGTTGGATTGATTTGCCAAATAGGATGTCAATGCAATATGTGGCCGGAATTGATCAGTTTCTTGCATTTGTGTCTAGCACAATGGCTGAAAGTTCAGTCATTTGTTGTCCGTGTAGGAATTGTGGGAATCGCTATAATTATCAACTAGTGGTTGTGCGAGAGCATCTCATATCTCATGGCTTCTTAAGGAATTACAAGCAGTGGGTTTACCATGGCGAGCCCTATGTTCCTTTGCATGGTAACCAGGATAATAACATTATGGTAGACTCAGGCATTAGGGATGATATGGTAGGAATGATAAATGAGGCGATTAGAATGCCTCATATGGATAATAATGCTGCCAGTGCTGAACAAAATACAGTCGATCCTAGTGGAGGGCCGAATCCAGAAACTGCAAAGTATTTCAAACTTTTAGAAAATGCACAGACTGAATTGTACCCAGGGTGCAAGAAATTCACTTCATTGTCATTCATTGTTAGGGTATTGCATATAAAAGTGCTGAATCATGGTACGGACAAACTAATTGACATGTTGCTCGAATTGTTGAATGAGGCTTTCCCTGAAGGTGTCAAACTTCCTAGTTCATACTATGAGGCACAAAAGATAACTGAAGATTTAGGCTTCACGTATAAGACTGTCGATGCATGCGAGAGCAATTGTATGTTGTTTAGAAATGAGGAGGCAAATCTGAATGAATGTGTTATATGTGGAAAGTCTAGGTGGAAAGATAATACTGACAATTCTAATGGTGGTAAAAAGATAGCTCTTAAACAAGTGAGGTATTTTCCTGTTAAGAAGAAATTGCAGAGGTGGTTTATGTCGTCTAAAACAGCTGAGCTCATGAGTTGGCACTCAACGAAGCGTACCGATGATGGTGTATATAGGCATCCTGCTGACTCACTGGCTTGGAAAGATTTCGATCGGCGGAACCCATCGTTTGCCAGTGATTGTCGGAACGTAAGGCTCGGCTTAGCCTCAGATGGATTCAACCCATTTAGATCACTAAGCATAGCTCATAGCACTTGGCCAGTGGTGTTAATTCCATATAACTTACCACCGTGGTTGTGCATGAAACAACCATTTCTAATTTTGGCTATACTCATAGATGGACCCAAAGGACCTGGAGACAAGATTGACGTGTATCTCCAACCATTGATTGAGGAGTTGAAAGAACTATGGAACGAAGGTGTACCCACATTTGATGCATCAACCAACCAAATGTTTCAGATGCATGCAGCATTGCTATGGACAATAAATGATTTCCCAGCCTATGCCATCCTGTCAGGATGGAGCACAAAAGGTAAATTTGCATGCCCTTTATGTAATACAAATACTCAGTCATGTTGGTTGAAGCATTGGAAAAAATTTTGCTACTGGGGTCACCGTCGGTTCTTACCTGATGGTCATAAATTCCGAAAGGATAAGGTCTCATTTGATGGCAATCGTGAATACAGACAAAGGCCACAAAATTTAACCGGGTCTGAGTTGTTGCGACAATTGGAAGAAGAAGGTATCCTTACACAATACAGAAGGGCTGACCTACTAGAAAGGAAGAATACGTCAAAAAAGAGGCAAAAGAGAGGATCTCGCACTCATAATTGGAAGAAAAAGAGCATATTTTTTGAACTACCTTATTGGGAGTTTAACTTAATTAGACACTGCCTTGATTTGATGCATATAGAGAAGAATTTTTGTGACAATATATTATGGACAATTATTTCAATTATTGGCAAATCGAAGGACAATGCTAATTCTCGGCGTGACATGCAAGAAATGAACATTAGAAAACCACTACATTTGCAATTAAGGGGGTCTAATAAAGCATATGTTCCTCCTGCTCAGTTCACGATGAATAAGGATGAGATAGACCTATTCCTCAAAGTACTCAAGGAAGTGAAAGCACCTGATGGATATGCATCTAATATATCACGCCGTGTTCGTACAGAGGATCGAAGTATTTCTGGTCTTAAGAGCCATGACAATCATGTTTTAATACAGCAACTTATTCCAATAGCTATAAGGAGAACGTTGCCTAAGAATGTGATTGAAACCTTGATTGAGTTGGGCAACTTCTTTAGGCAACTGTGCTCTAAGGTAAATCGCACATATGACTTGGAGTATTTACAGGATCGTATTGCTATAACACTCTGCCATCTTGAGAAAAATTTTCCACCATCTTTTTTCGACATAATGGAGCATTTGCCGATACATTTAGCTGAGGAAGCATTGATTGCTGGACCAGTACAGTTTAGATGCATGTACCCAATTGAGAGGTATCTTCTTACCTTGAAGCAGTATGTGCGTAACCGAGCTCATCCAGAGGCTTCAATAGCCAAAGGTTACTTAATGGAAGACTGCATGAATTTTTGTGCACAATATCTTGATGACATTGAAACAAAGTCTAGTCGACCACCAAGGAGCTATGATGGTGGTGATGGTAAGGGTCGTCCAATGGGGGAAGAGACAATATTCAATCTCACTGATACTGAATGGATACAAGTTCATCGCTATATATTGTTCAACACACCAGCAGTTGGTCATTTCATAACGTAAGTTGCATCATCTCTCAAATTAAAAAACTATAGCAATTAAATGCATATGACATTTACACTTGTTTTTTTTTTTTTTGCCTACCCAGGAATCACCTAAATGTTCTTAAGAGCGAAATGCCTCGAGCAGATGACCGTCAAATTCACCGTGTACATTTCGAACAATTCCACACTTGGTTTATGGAACATGTATGTATTTGAAACCTTAACTTTAAAATCTGCCATTGATAATATATAATAATATTTTACATTTCAACATGTTCAAACATTGCGAAGGACAAATGAAGCCACACTCTCTGAAGAAATAATTCGGTTGGCTAGTGGTCCTCATTTTACTGCTAGGAGGTTTAAAGGCTTCATTATAAATGGAAATCGTTTCCGTGTGAAAGGCATGGATGACCATCGAACAACTCAAAATAGTGGTGTAGCTCTAAAGGCTGATACAATGAGTTATGCTAGCCGAAAGGATAGGAATCCTCGTATGGGGGTTGTGTACTATTATGGTTGTTTGACAGATATTGTTGAAATCCGATACACTAATGACATTAAGTTTGTGATGTTTAAATGTGATTGGATTGGCAATGTTCACGGAAAGAAGGAAGATGCATTCAAATTCACATTGGTCAACTTCAACCATTTGCTTTATCGACAAGATCGATCCACTAATGAACCTTTTATCTTGGCATCACAAGCAGAGCAGGTTTGGTACATTCCAGATCCCTTGGAACCAGAATGGCAAGTAGCAGTTAAAATGTCTCAGAGAGGTTTATTTGATCTGAATTCAAGTGATCCTCAAGCTGACCCTTTTATGGAGCAACAACTGGAAGAAAGGGTAGTGGTCCGTGATGAAGAAGCTAGTTGGGTGAGGGAAGGAGTAGAAGGAGAGACGGTTGACATTGCAGTAGAAGGAGAGACAATTGACATTCCAATAGAATAGTAAAGATATTTCAGGAAAAGTATTTTGTTAGATATCTACCACTCACGCTAATAATCTGACTTTTTTTTATCTTACTTTGCTGATGAACTATTACATTTTGGATGCCATTGTTTGACATTTCAATTTCAGTTGATATTATATTGTTATGTGTTACATTTCTTTGGTATTTGTTTTATGTTTACCGGTGTGTATCCTGAGATGGTTCAACTTGGTATTGTATCACCGTCAAATTATTCTTTTCTATACATAGTCCATGTTTTATCACAGATCCTAATGGGAAAAAGGAAGGTTGATCGTCCTCAGACTATGGCTGACATGGTTCGCAACACAAAATCTCGATCTGGCGAATTGGGTGGTTCTCACTCACAGATAGAGCCATTAATTCAAGCTCCTCCTGCTGCACAAAAACAACATGTAAGTTTTTTTTGTGCTGCTATTTGTTCAACTATTGTTATTTGACATGAAGTCTCTTCTTAGTTTTTTTCCTGTAATTCGCGGACACGACACAACACTCCCGGGACACGTGTTGTACATGCAGCCTAGTTATGCAAAGTGACGTGTTGTATCAGCAAAGTGAAATTGTAAGAATTCAATCTGATTTGCTCGTCTTATAAGGAAAAAATCAAACTGCTGAGGTATCACCCGAGGTGTTTTTAAGGAACTTTACTTTGAGTACCATTTTTGTAGAAATAAAATCTATATCCTGGAATATAGGAGGCTAAGGTAGCTTATTAAAATTGAGGTTTTTTGGTTAAGAAAAGTGGGCCTAATGTTTGTTATGATCCAGGAGTCAAAGTTTTGAAAGATTTGAAAGTGGCACATCAGAAGTTGAGGGGAAATATGGAAGTAGAATTGGGGCTATTGGGGATTTGTCCTACTTTACATGCTCTTTCCTGACACATAGATTCATCCAAAAGTCCAATGTAGACATATTTGTGAGTCGGCATTCCATTAATTTATTTGTAAGTTATGGTTAACAGGTTGAAATGACAAAGAAGAAGGTTGGCCGCCCTCGGACAATATCTGATCTCTTACTGGCCCAACAACAAGTGGGAACTTCGCAGCCACCACAACCACCACCATTGCAGCCATCACGACAGCCAACTATGCCATCGTTCCGACCTGCTCTAGAGCTGAGACAATATCCATCATCAGCATCTCCTCCTTCCCAACCCGCTCCAACTTTGGAACCATTACAGCCCCAACCACACCAGACTCAGCGTCACCCATCATCAGTAACCACTCCTTCCCAATCTGCTCCTACTTTGGAACCATTGCAGCCCCAACCACACCAGACTCAGCGTCACCCACGAAAGCGGCCACCACCATCATCTACTTCGCAGACTAGTCCTATACGAGACAACTTGGGTAAATTATTCAAAAATCTGCTACATGGGTATCGTACATGGTTACTTTTCTCAAATATGTTATTTTCATCATTTTACTATATGTTTTAGGTCCAACAGCTTCTGAGTTGCCCACTAAAAAGCGTGGTCGAGGCAGAGCAAAAGGGGTTAAGACTTGGGGCTCTGGTGTTAAGTTGCAAGTCGATTTTAATAACAAATTTATTCCCTTGGGAACTAATGGCACCATATTGAAGGGGCAACTAGGTATTATGGTCAAGAATGGTTATCGTGTTCCTCTTACATATGTAGATTGGCCATCTGTCCCTAACGATATCAAAGAGGACATATGGAGTGAGGTTAAGGTAAATGATTGTTTTCTTCCAATCTAATAATTTATTTAGTTTCTACCTTGGTAAGATATTCTGAAGTCACATGTAGACGTTCTTAAGTCACTTGTATAAGGCACGTTCATCCTTGTTTTGGTCTGCTTAGTACTTGTAAAGGGAGATTTTTTTTTTAAATTTTTTTTGTGGTTCGCAGGATAATTTGGAATTTTGCCCGGATGATTTTAAGATCCCTTGTCTTCAAACATGTAACAAACTATGGAAGGACAACAAGTCCAAGATAAAGAATGCCCATTATACACCTTACATGCCTCCAATTGTTCCAGTTGCCGATCCCCGGGTACACGAAGTGCCTGATACTGTTGTGCCAGATCAGTGGAGACAACTGATAGAGTATTGGGGAATAAAAGAAGTGCAGGTACTACATATGTTGTGCATTTTAAGTAAGTTAATATAGTATAATAAATGAGTTATTTGTAATATTGTGGTGGACTAATGTTACAGGACCAAGCTAAGACTAATTCCACCAATCGAGAATTACGCGGCCCACCTTGTAATACTGGTCGGACACACTTTGCCGACATAAGAAATGAGGTATGTATGATTTGTATCAAAGTTGATTTTATTAGACAAAATAAATATATCTGAATGATCTATGATCCGTTTTGAAATTTTAGATGGCTTCTAACGGGGAGAGACTTGATAAGATGGCTGTTTTCACGAAGACAAGAAATTCTGATGACCCAGATGTTATAGAGTTAGTGGTATGTATAATGTATATTATTTTGCTTGAATTTTATTTTATACTAAATATTAACGCAATAAAATTGCAGGCAGCCTATAATGTTCGTGTTGATGCACTTCCTGAGACTGAAAGAACAGTAGAGGCTCGAGACGAGATCTTCCATTCAATCATTGGTAAAGATAGTCATGGTTATTGTCGAACATATGGAGGGGGCGTGCCTCGGTCTGCGGTCTACAATAGCATATCATCTTCACAGGCTACTGGTCCTTCATCTTTGGCTGAGATTGAGCAGCGTATTAAAGACTCTGTTTCTGAAGTCGAGTACCGCTTGACCCAACAATTTACTACAGAGGTTGATAAGATCAAAACTCATATGTGGGAGTACATGGAATCTCGAGGCTCATATGCTTCTAGACAGGTTCATTAGACTATTATTTATGACTTGCAAATTATTTTTATGGATATACGGGTCTAATTGAGAGCTGATACCGTCACTTTGTAGGTTCATGATGCATCTAGTGGACATCGAGCATATACAGAGTCAGTTGGTGACGGCCTCTCCCCATTGGAGCAAACTCATACTACAACACCACCACCTATTCAAAGGCTAAATGAGCAAGTACGTCCTCTAGACCTCTAAAATCCGCATATATGTTGATTTCTACATGAAAAGAATGAGAGATTTTCTCTTTCGTTTTATCTTTGAGTTTTGTTTCTATATTTTTTTGTAGGTAATTGGTGTATACTTGCTAAATTCTGGTATTCCAAAAGAGGATGTTGGTGAGGGGCTGCTTATTACCATGGACCCAATGTCGGAAATGGATGGAAAACCATTAGGAGAAGGCTATTGCAAAGTGCTTGTAGAAAAAGCAAATAAGCCTACTGCTAATTTAGAGAGACCTCGTCTAAATTTACTCACAGTTGGAGATGCTGTTGGTCGATATGTTGCTTGGCGCTATTCTGATGTAAATTTGATAAGATTTTTTTTGTCTTCAATCTAATTGTTGCTCTATATAATTTGTCTTCTAAAATTTTTGAATTTTTGTTTCAGGTGATTGAGAAAGAGATGGATGATTGAGTAGAGTTTATTGAGATGGAAGCTTGCTTTGACTAAGTGGAGTTTATCGATTTTATTCTAATTTAGTATTGAAATTTTGACTTTATTAGATCTCTTTAGTATGTTATTTAGGTATTTACCCGAATTACGACCTTGGGGATATTGTTGCTATTGATTGGGTTAATTTGGTTTTGGTATATATGAGGGATAATATTTGGATGTTTGATAAATAAAATATCGTGGTTTGATGGAACATAATGTGTATGATAAATAAATATAGCGCATTGATGAAACATAATGCCTTTGGGATTTTTTTCGATGAATAACAGGTTTATTTGTGAGGGCAAATAATGTAAAAATTATAAAAGCCAAAATAGTTATTGCAACGGGCAATATACAGCGTTGCAATTGACTTCAATCTGGCCATATCCAGATTTACATTTTGCCACGGCGTATGATACCATTTGCAACGGGAGAGTGACGGCTGCAAAAAAAAAAAAAAGATTAACATTTGCGATGGGAGAGATTACGGTTGCGACGGGAGTCTTACAGTCGCAAAAATTTTGTCGTAAATTTGATTATGTTTTTGCATTGGTGAGACACCGTTGCTAATAATTATATTTCCCGTCGCAAATACTTGCAACGGTAATCTCCCGATGCAAAAAGGCTTTTGCCACCGCAGTTGTTGCAACGCGATCAATCCCGTCGCAAAAAGTTTTTGCGACGGTAAAACAACTTTTTGCGACAGTAGGTCACCGTCTCAAACGGTATTTTCTCTTGTAGTGGATGGTAAATACGCTTGACATGTGGCATTGAGTGAAAGAGCAACAAGTGGAGGAGAGGGTCTCGATCGCGAGTCCAAACCGCGGGACCCACTGCGAGGGCCAAACCGCCTGACCCACTGGAGAGTCAAACCTAGGACCCACCGCGGTATGCACCAGCTACCACTACTGCATGACTGAGCAACAAGTGGAGGAGAGGGTCTGGATCACGAGTTCAAACCGCGGGACCCACTGCAAGGGGCAAACTTGACCTGTAAGAGTTAATTGCAAATTCAAACATTGATTAGAGCAAATAGACGGTGTAGATGAAGACCGTCTACTCCAGTCTAAGAGTTGGACTAAAGAGGATCCACTTCCTAAAAACATTTACAGCAAGATGAAAGAAGAACAAACGAACAACAGAATTAACTATTGGTCAACTATTTATAATGTATTAATGAGGTACATGGAGTTACTATTAGGCCTTTGAATTCTATGTTACAAAATCTATGCAACTATTAATGTGTTGTCAAAATTTGGCTCTGCTATTATACTATAGGAACAGAAACACATAATAAAATGCATGCGAACTATATATATGTTTTACACAAATAGCAAAAGAAACAGCTGAAATCAAGGAATTTACAGAGTGAAGATGCTATTACAAAAAGTAGGTACTTTTCATACTCTTTTTTCAAATTTAATGTGATATATATCCCTAATTCGCCTTTTCGTTTTGTTTTCTTGATGGTTAATGCTCCCATCGTCCTCTCCTCCTTCGTTTCTAATATTTTCTAA